>OMPJ01039240.1:0-50075 GCA_900312935.1 Carapus acus | reverse complement strand
TCGCACCCTCCGGATAAGAGACGAGATCCTGCCTCAAGTGGAGGAGTGTAAGTATCTTTGGATCCTGTTCACGAGTGAGAGTAGAATGGAACGGGAGATTGACCGACGGATCAGTGCAGCGGCGGCAGTGATATGGTCGATGTACCGGTCCGTCATGGTGAAGAGGGAGCTGAGCTGGAAGGCAAAGCTCTCTTTTTACTGGTTGATCTGTGTCCCTACCCTCACCTATGGTCATGAACTTTGGGTCATGACTGAAAGGACAAGATCTCGGATACAAGCGGCAGAAATGAGCTTCCTCAACAAGGTGGCGGGACTCACTCAAAGACATAGGGTGAGGAGTTCTGTCACCCGGGAGGAGCTCAAAGTGGAGATGCTCTTCCTCCACGTCGAGGAGCCAGTTGAGGTGGTTCGGGTATCTCTTCCAGATGCCTCCTGGACGCCTTCCCACGGCGGTGTTCCAGGCATGTCTTACTGAGAAGAGGCCCCGAGGAAGACCCAGGACGCACTGGAGGGACTATATCTCCCAGCTGGCCTAGGAACGCCTTGGGGTCCTCCAGAGGAGTTGGTGTCTAGGGTGGGGGAAGTCTGGGCTTCCCTTCTGAGACTACTGCCCCTGCAACTTGGCCCCGGATGAGCGGCAGAGAATCAATGGATGGATGGATGATTCATTTACTGATTGGTAGGTAGATCTCGTTGACTTGGCCATTTTGAAAGTAGATCGTGAGCTTAGAAAGTGTGAGCATCCCTAACCTAAGGTATTCTAAGTCATCCCTCCTCATTGTCGCCACTCTTGAGAATGAGGCATGCGGCCTATCAACTTGCCTCATTCTCATTCATACACATGTATACTCCCTCTCATTCAAGCACATGTGCTCTGCCTTGCTCCCGCTTATTTCCCCTACAGCAGGGGTCTCAAACTCAAATTAACGCTGGAAGGACTTTGTCTCACAGCCAGCCTGGGAACGCCTTGGGGTCCTCCCAGGGGAGCTGTAGGATGTGTCCGGGGAGAGGGAAGCCTGGGCTTCCTTTCTGAGACTGCTGCCCACGCAAACCGGCCCCAGATAAGCGGAAGAAAATGGATGGATGGATGTGCTGACCGCACTATGGGCAGGAAAATCTGATGAGCTCTAGACAGATTTGGGTAAGCAACAGCCTTTTTTCACAAAGCTGGTGAAAAAGTCATAAAAAGCAACTGAAGCCTCGTTTAGAGGTACACATTTTCTGATCAAGAGGAAGAAGGCCTTTTCAGACGGAGAAGTTGTCAAAGAAGCAATGATGATAGTTGCTAACCCTGTCCTTCTGAACTTGAGAAATTGAACCATCTAAATCAAATCTAAATCTCAACTTTCTACTGATCCAACTGGGAGCATCCAATATGGTTGGACGGGGGTCAGCTATGTCTGCTAACTTGACCAATCAACAAGACTGGGATCTGACAAGGTACAGGTGGTTTAGAATCCAGAGTGACGAGTCTATGGACAGCACCTATCCAGCCCAGCAGTTGGTTTATATCCGGATTTTATCTAAAAATGCTGCAGATTTGGTCATATATCAAAAATGTGACAAAATCTATAAATTATATGATTAGATTATTACCTATTACATATTATAAATTATATGAGTTGATTTTCTTGAACATTACATAATTGACAACTTTTTGAAACATGGAGCTTAATAGTCCATGATTTGTAAATAAGGTAAGACAGAGGCTAATTGAAACATTTTTCCTATCAAATTAAGTATGCAAGTGATCATCTGAAAATGTAACAGGTATGAGATTAATATATATGATGTGCTGAATATCAATATCCATATCCTAACTTATTGCTATAGTTAATAGTTATTGAGAGAAATCATAAATGCAATTAGTGTCTTCACATAGATGAGTACCATTAATCATTATTAAGAATTCATAGCTTGAAGCATGAATTCAACCTTTTTCAGTTTGAAAAAGGTTGGCGACACCTGAACTAGAAGTTCGATGGTGGTTGCTTGCCAGCACTACGCAATTAATTATCCAACGTTGTCTGACGTGTATAGGACTGACTTGAATACAACATTGCTGTTGGGGCACTGGTCCAATAATCAATCGAGCAGTGCAGCTTAGTTGCTCACTTAAATCGGACTGAGACATTAACAGATTTTAGAGCACTGTGTATCATAGGGGTGGGTAAAAGCATCAAAGAATCAATGCATTGAAATTTTGATACAAAGATGTCAACTTTTTTTCTTTTGTACTACATAGGCCTAAATGAGCTGCTGTAGTGCTGCCTGCTCATGTTTTATTTTCAGGATGTTTAATTGCTAAAAGGTGCTGTGAAGTAAGTAGAATACGACATGTGATGTTATGGGCATGAAAATTAAAACTTTTAATGGCCATCAGGCACCATTTCTAATTTGTGTATTGCTACTTCCAACTGAATGGAACTGAAGCATTTAAATCAAAACCGAACTGAGATTCCAATTGAATCGAATCGTGAGGTTCTTATCAATACCCACCCTGCCTTGTGCACCACATAAAATATATTGTCCAAATATATTGTCCGACATGTCCAGAATATATTGTCCAACTCTCAAATTTCGATACCGATATCATCTCACCGATATCAGACGCAGTTTGATGAGGTCATCACTTGTGCGCCGGTAAACGCTTCAGGAGCGTATAGGCACTATTTCGGTGTAACGCAAGCATTATTTTATCGGTTTTAAAGCAAAGAAAAAATCCTATACCGATACTACATCTTTATGCTAATATCGGGCCATCTGCATCTCTAATTTTAAATGTACCTCACAGTGCGAAAAAAATACAGTATTTCAATAAAACAATGAATGAGAACTTACCTGGTGTGGGCGTAGCCATGTTCATGGCAGGGGTTCCAATTGGGGTTTTGCCAGGAGTAAGCAGTGGTGTAGATGATCCCATCTGACTAGCTGGTGTTTCATCCCACCGTGATTTCCTCTTACTGGCCCCTGGGGTAGGGGTCTCACCAACCGACTCATCTCCTCTGTCGGTGCGTGGAGTTTCAGCCCATCCACTCCCATGTCCAGGTGTCTCCCTGTCAGTCTTGGGCGTTTCATCCCAACGATTCTTGCGGACACTTCCTGTGGCACCACCATGACCAGGTGTGGCATGACCAGGTGTGTCTCTGCCTGGGGTAGCAGCACCAGCTGGCGTGTGGCTGGGAGTGGGATCCCACATTCGAGTGCTAGGGGTTGCTCCTGGGGTCTCACTACCTTTAGGCCGGCCAGGGGTTTCATCCCATCTACTGTTAGATGGAGTGTGTGCAGGGGTGTGCCCAGGAGTCTGAGGGACCAGACAGAAAATGATGTAGTGAAAAATGTTCTGATCTCTCTAAGGTTTACACCCCAGCACAATAATGCCTAACAACCAGTCAAGTCTACTGTCGTGCACTCGGCCACAGATCATTTCATGCTGATCAATGGGGAAAAAAATCTTATTAATTGCGCCTCACTCTTACCGCTCACACAGTTGTGAAATTCCCCAGTGCATGCAGTGAATCTGCAACCAGGCCTCCTAATATGCTGAAAGTTCCTCTCTATATCTTGTCATATACTTTTTGCAGTAAATGCAGACACTGTAACTCCCTTTGACCTTCTCTATACAAAGGAATCAAAGATTCATTGGTGTTCACAATGCACGGGCATTGGTGACCATGCAGGTGACCCTGGTCTGATTCCATGCCATCATTAAAAAAAATAAAAATAAAAAAATAACTTAACCCAGCTATCTCATGGGTCGAGAAAATAGTGATTCTGGTACTTCTAGGTCTTATATCTGCTGCACTCGTCCTTTGCATGAAAGACTGATGCTCACTAATTGTTACCTTGTCCTATCCTCAGAAGCTCCCTCCCACATGTTCAGTTGCATTAACATGTTTTTCTCTGTTTGAAAAATCCCTTCCAGCATGGAAAACTGAGATCAGAAACTGATTAGAGGTACAAAAAGGCAGCATCCTGCTGCCACAAAGTAAGCAAGAAGTCTGAGCTGTATTGGCTTATTCACCTCAGCAGTGGCATCAGCCTGGTCCCAGCTGGACATCTTTTTGGGTGTAGAATTAGAGGGAGTTTGGTCAGCAGTCTGATCCCAGCGACGCTTGCGTTTTGTAGCAGGTTGGGGGACAGCTGACCCATTCATAGCCTTGAGGTCTCCCGATTTGGCCTTCTCAGCCAACTGCTGACGAATCTCTCTCTTAAGACAAATACAAGGAAAAGGCTTTGAGAAAATTTGTTTTATGGAGACTTCCGCCAAAGTTAAACTATTCACATTTTGCTTCAGGCAAGTTGAAACTGTCAGCACTCCATACCTCTTCTTTGGAAAGGTTCTGTTCCAACATGACGTCCACGTAAGACCTGACCTGCATCTTAGGGTCTGGGGTTTTCCCTCCTGTGCGAAAGAGCACCAAGAAGAAAACAAGGTAGTCATCAATAAACATTCTGGGAAAACATTATGTACCACACAGCAAAGCACAAACACAGCCAGCTAATCCTGACACTTGAATGGTTCTCAAATCGTTACTTTAAAATTTTGATTTTTAATGCCGAAACAAGACACAAATCCTTCATGTTCTTAAAAAAGAAATGTCTTTCTGGCGTACAGACAACAATCTAAGGAGAAACAAATACACAGAGGAAAGCTGAGGTTGTGGTGTTTTCTTTAAGGTGATTAAGAAGGTATAGCCATCACTGATGCAGGGGTCCTGGGCTGTGCTCTCCAGAATACGTACACTTTCAGTGCCAAGGGTCCTTCTGCAGTCAGACTTCAACCCGCAGAAAAGAAGCCTAGAAAATTTCTCTTTACCATTAGTAACACTTTGGAAAGGGTAGGTACAAACAGTATACCACCTGTGTTGCATTCACGTACAATGGGTACAGAAAGTATGCAGACATATCCTTTTTCCCTCCTTGGATGGACGATTTCATGCAAAATGTTTACTGATTTCTAATTGGTGTTCTATATTTTTTCCTTTAAAAAATCCAAGACTTATCTTCAATATTGGCCTCATTCATTGAAACATTGAAACCTTTTGGAAGTATGAGTGTTGTAGGAAGCAAATATGGTATGTCAGATAAAAAAAATCTAACATTTCTACATTCTGTTTTCATTTTGATGTTACAGAATGTAGGGAGTAAAATTGTCTATGAAACATGACCTCCAAATTATTATTCAATAGTGTGGCGTGACAAGACGAAAAGTGAAGAAAATGGAATCGGTCGGGATACTTTTCATAACCACTGTATGCACTAAAAACGAGGCTTTTGATCCCGAATATCTACACCTGAGTCCTTATTAATGATTACAAGTGACTGAATTTTTTTTGAATGGTAACTCTCGTACTTGGTGGAAAAAAAGATATAGCAAGAGGAAACAAAAACGAAGGGAGGAGTAACAATCTTACTGTTGATTATGAACAAAGTTTGTGCTGTTGAGCTACAGTAAAAAGTTTCATCACTGATAGTATGTCCTAATTTCAGACATCCCTTCCAGGATTTCTGTTGATAACGAAAGCAAAATTGGTGCTCTCTTTGGGTACCCATGTCTGACTTTACAATTTCAGTTAATTTTCAAATCAATTTTCTCAAAATACTGCTATGAAATAAAACATTGTTCTTGGGGGCTGGACTTTTCTGCTATTGTGCAACATTTCAGGGCCCCTTAACAAGGATGAAGCCACTGGACCCTGACGTAACTGATGAGTGCATCATTTTATCATTTTCTGGGTTCACCATAACCTACACAGGAGGAGTTGCTGCACCCTTAACAGAGTGCAGTACAGGACTGGCAAAGCAGTACTGCTGTAGGAGAGAAATTGAGGACAGTTAGTATGGGCCTGTGGTATTGTAGTATACAATTATCTAGACAACATATTTTTATTTTACATAGGTATGTAAAATAAAAATATATTCACACAACATTGTTGAACAAAGACCTCTCTCTACATGCAGCTTTTAGATATGTCCTGACTGAACCAATAATTGCAATTGGGCTTGTTTGCGCTTTTTCCATTGACATGGATGTGACGTACCAGGCTTAGTCATCTTCTTTGCGTCCAGCAGCATTTAAAATTCTTATTATATACTTCTCATGATCTACTTGAAAACTGGACAAACATTCTGCGTTTTATTTCACAAGGATTTTCGAGGGGAGTATGAGGTGTGTTTTAGACAATTGCAATATACCATCAAGTCAGCCCCCCTCCATCCACCCCCTCACATTTTATGCTAATTTCAAAAGAGAAGTGAAAACTATGATCAACCATGTAAGAATGTATGAGAGAGAATATTGGTTAAAATACTGCGGTGGTGTTTCTGACACTAAAAATGAGAATCTCACATTAATTACACATTTGACAGTTCCTTGATGAGAGGGGCAAACAGATAAACACACACCTCTAAAATAGGACTAATGGGACACTAAATATCCCATTCATGGCCTCTCTTCCTTCTTGTAAGATTGGACTGATCAAGCCAGTCAATGAAGGCATGAATATTGCTTTCACAGCGGATCTCATTGCATATATCTGGATGTGCAAGTGTGGTCTTCACTGCTTCGCAGTCACTACAGAGTGAAATAACTGCCTAGTGCCAGGGTTGTAACATGAATTGTATCTCTGCACAAATATATCCTTATGTGCACTGGACTGAAACATTGTTAAACTGAGTAATGTGAGTCGGTTAACCCTTCGACTCACATACAACCCATCTGCTACCCAAGTGTGTTAGGTGTACTATACCATGCAACTTTTCAACACCTAACCCCACCCAATAAATCGATGGCAAGCCTACATTGGATTCCATATAAATTGAGACATATGACTACTAAGTGTTCCCATTTCATAAATTTTAAGAAGGTATGCAGATTTAATCATCACTGAAATATGTTGCAAAGCTGGAAGAGATCAATGTGTTAAGACAAAATTGCAATCAAAATGTTCTCAGGCCTGGCCACAGGGAAGGCATCAAGTCTGGGAAGCAAGCCTTTGCACTGTGGTCGAAGGGTTAAACATTGATGTCATGAGGTAAAAAGCAAATCCGAACCAAGAAAGGGAAGAAGAAATGGGATTGATGCCACGCAGATGAAAAGTGGGACATTTACCATCTGCAAAAGGGTCCAGGCGCTCTGGTGAAATGATCATTTGTCTGCGACGTGCTTTGTATTCATCTTCACGCTCTGCTATCTTCTGTGGACGATGCTCTGCAAACGGGTCATACTGCAAAAAACAGAAGGTACAGTGAGAAACTACTGTCCCTCTCATTCCAAGCATTGTTTTAGAACAATTCAAAATTGTTATTTCATTAGATTTCCTAAAAATGTCTTGAAAATTGAGAGGGACCAAAGCAAATGAAATTTTCAACTTACTTGCTCATCTGACTGGGGAATGGAGTTAAGTATTGCCACTGGAGCGTGGTAACCTGGCTTTTTTGGCCCCAACAGACTTGTTGGTGCATCTTCTTCATCATCCTTAGGAGAAAAAACTTTGTGTACAATCAAATTTCTCAAACATTCATCTACCTGACAGGCATCATGCAGAAGTGACGACAAGGTCCAGTAAATGCAGTGACACGTTAAGGTTAACCAAGAACTGGGTAGGCATACCCAGGTTACAATACTCACATCCTCCTGCTCATTGGCGGCAATGGAGGTGACATAACCAGCAAAGCGGCTATCACTGCCTCCATAGATCTCCTGATCATAAAAGCCAGTGGAATCCAAACCCACTCCTTGCTCTCCCTCCTCAAGCAGGGAGGCCTTCATTCCCTGGATCTCTAGGATCTGGGCCTCAATGTCTACACAGACAAAAGTAATGACAAGCATATAGAATTAGGGAATAGTGTATATCATATCACAGCCTGTTGTGAAACATCTCACGCTACGTTACTTCAACTTTGCTCTGTTCCGGACACAATGTATTTGACGATTACCGAAGTATTACAGCCATCTCGGAATACTGAATGCTGTACGATCCGTTTCACTTTAATTACACGTGTTGATAACAATGGCAAGTGAGGCTTTATGCGAAGCTTCTCAGCTTACGTGTGGTGTGGGTAGCGCTTCTTTTACTGGCAACATAAATAGCAGCGGTTGGGAAGATTCGAGTTTGTGTTTAACAACGTTTCAGTATTGAACGCAACAAATAGTGTACATAGAAGACGGTCTGAGGAGGAACATCGTGGCAGAGTTACACGATGAAAATTCTGGACAGTAGAAAACCGATGAGGGAGCCAGCGCCATTATCTACGACGCACGCGTTGTGTCGATCATCAGGTTGTGACGATGGCCATTGAAAAACACATTTTGCACTACTGTACACCGCACAGCGTGTGTCTTACCGAGATTGCGCAAATATAACAGAAGAAGTAACAAATACCTGGATGTATTGCATTTATTGATTAAGTTTACCTTCGTGCGTTTTAGCAATCTTCGCCATTTTGTTGGTGCTGCTCGTCGACGGAGGAAGACGGAAGTGTGTAAATGTGGACTTCCGTTGAGTTTGGACTCATCGGAGTGCGTTTTTACTACGCAACCTTGATTTTTCAAGTCTCTTTTTTAAGCCGCTATGGGCTTTAATACAAACTCTTAAATCACAAATCTACATCGATGACTCATAAACTGCGTACATATTAAAAGTTACTTCATCCACACCAATCAATGCAGAGCAGTGATGTCATACATACAGTATATGCCAAACGGTAACATTTTAGGCCACTTCAAGAAAACAAACTACATTCTAATTATCTCAGATTTGTCTTGGGCTCATTACTAAATGAAACTGCAAATTAGTATCAATACATCATACATCTGTGTGAGTCATAGGATTGTCCACCATCACTGTTGGTTCTCATAATCGTATCATGTCCGTGGAAATAAAGGTTTTCATCTGTCTCGAAGCACTGTAACCACATTTATGTTTTTATTGTCGATCCATCGAGATCGCTCGTAAGTTTGCAACTATTGATAATAGTGCAGAATATCTGGAAAATAGTGCAGGGGTAAGGCTCAAGGAGTGGGTATCGCAGTGACACTGGAACTGTACTGCTGTGGACGCAACTCGAGCCAAATAGTCTTGTGACATGCTTGCGTGCAGGCTGGGGCGATACGTTCACAACAGAGGTGAGTGACAGTTGCTTTGGCCAATCATACACCCTCAATCAATAGCCCTTTCCCAGTCGTAAAAGAGCTTCCAGAGAAAGTGATGGTGAAGGCGGGACCAACCACCCAACCTGAAAGGCTGTCAAGAGAAGCCTGTGTTTCGCTGGAGAGAAGATGGCGCGGGGAAGTAGGAGCGTACGAAAAATGATAGAGTGTGTGAAGCAGTTCCGATGTCGAGTGAGTCAAGACACTTACTTGAGAAGAAGCGTAAGGTAAATTAGCCGATGACACGAACGTAGACACAACACTTTCGGTGGCCTCAAGTATATACAGCCACCTTAAGATCAGAATTTAGACGTTTGTAATAGCAAGACTTCTTTTTAACTAACTCTCACTGCGACACATTAAGTATAAAGGAAGTTATTTTCGTCAATATGTGCCCTCAAACGAGTCGTTCATCTAATAGAATACGGTAGTTGTCGTAGTTGTCGTAGTAGACGGAGCAAGATGGCTCCTTAGGGGACCTACTACACCCTGAGATAGTTTCAATTTTGGAATGCCAAAATCAATCATCTGAGCGCTGTTGTCACAGGGAATTGTATTGACTTTGCCATAAGTAATCGGCTGTAGGGGAATAATTGTGTCGCACGTGGGGAACAAATATCCCTCAGATATTATTTGTTGTAGTTTGGTGGTAAAAGCATTTCGGCTTTTATCAGAATGACTCCACACGAGAGATCTAATGAGGGAATTGTTGTCCCACAATTCTCAAGATTTCAACATTTCTACTTCACACTCTAGAATAATAATTTAGAAATGTCTTGCCGGCAACCTGCTTCATCTAGCAACACATTCCACGCCTTTGTGAACGACTGCTGCCTGGACTCTCTAACAAGCCAGTAATAGAGCAGGAATCCGAGGCAGTCTGCCATGAGATGTGTTGCATATTGCCTGTTCGGTGGGTCGCGTCATAGTGACATAGGTGACAGTGACGTATACAAAGCATAGTTGTGAGCCACATTGTCTTGAGTTCGAAGTTCAACTGACTGTTTGTCATGTGGCTTGTACAGCTGTAATTCTGTGTCATTGTTGGGGAAAGCTTGTAGTGGCTTTGGAAGATTGCAGATGTGTCATTGTTAATCTAGTATAAGGACCACTGGCTTATGAAAATGTAACCCAGACATATCATACAGAATTGATAGCGAACCAGCATTCTCATTTTGAGTCGATGGGCATATGAGAAACCCTGTTTTTCTAACCCATTTAATTACAATCTTAGTTTCATTACACAATTATATTGTTGTAATGACAATAAAAGATTCCTAATTCCTGATTCCTGATCAGATGCTCGTCCTCTCACGGGAGCCCGATGATGCGTTTTCCTCCACCATTGGGTGTAGCCACGCAGGAACGTGTCGTTTTGTTGCCATGTCGCAACTTCTTCAATCTTGCTGATACCTTTTCTAAAAAGAAGGAATATTCAGAAAGACGAATTATTGGGTGAGTATAGCTGCCATCCAGTGTCATGTCAAACTGCAGATATCTTGATGTAATTCCCAAACTTAAAATGATGAAGTGCAATGAATTTCTTTCTCATTTTTACTGTGTGTATGTGATGCAATATTGTAATACTCATTACACCCTTAGAATAACGTGTGTGCATATACTGTATATAGGTCATGTAAAGCTTGCCCAAAAGTTAAATCATATAATTTATGAACTGCAAACTTAGAAAATATAACAGTTCGACCCAAGCATGATCAATATATCGGTTAGCATACAAAATATTTCAAAATGTTGTATTGTCGCGATTTTGCAGATGCCACCGATATTAGCCTTACAATTAAGGTGTCAGTATTTTTTTGAGCAGCTGCAGTGCAAAATGTTGGCAAAATTGTCTACGTTTTAATTTTAGTCCATATTTTATGTGTTTCAAAAATGACCTCAAGAATATCAAGTAGCTCTGTTCAAGTTTCTAAATTTGCACCTGTGTGACGCACCAAATGTCCTGTTAAGAAGGTCAGAATCATTTAATCTGCTTGCATAAATAGATAAATGGTGCCAACTGTTTAACGTCAGCAGGAGTAACGCTTGCGTAATACAGTGTAAGTGGCTACGTCTAGCCTTTGTTCTTTTTTGTGTTCTATTCTTTCCTCACCAGGCCCCTTTTGCCACCCTCTCAGCCCTTTTTTTCTCCTTTACTCATTGACCTATGTTTGCGAGTTATCATTCCTATGTCCAGTGTTTTTGTTGCGCAGTCACACTTTACTTCATCTGTAACCTTTATGTGTCCTTTGACCTGAAGCTGAAAAAACATACTTTTAGAGCCGGAAGTTTGAAATATTTTCTCTACATCTTCAACTGTTACAGATATTCTATGCAAGAAATGCATGAAGTGGTCGCTGGGGTGGAGAATTACTGCCTATTTGTTCCTTGGTGTAAGAAGTCTGAGGTGGTGTACAAGCGAACTGGATTTTGCAAAGCCAAATTAACTATAGGCTTCCCCCCTGTATTGGAGCACTACACATCACTCGTTACCTCTGTCCGCCCCCACCTGGTCAAGGTAATACTTGTTCCACTCAAACATCAACTCCAATAATTGATCAGCAACATTAAGTGGATGCAGCCACTGTGGTTGTGATCATTGATGGTGGTAACTTTTATGTACAGCATCAATGTATATGTTCGTATCATCTGTATCCTGTATTACCGACATGCTATACATATACATGCACAAGCACAGGCATAAGCACGAATGCACGACAATCGCTTCACAGTAATTTAATTTTTTTCCAGGGTGTAAGTCTTAGGTAAAATTTGTTACAATATAAAGGACTTTGGCTTTTTTGTGTGGCTATAGATAATATTTAGGGGGCACTCATACATTTATGACACACAAGTGCCCCCTTTGTTTGAGAAAGCTTCTAAAAGACAGAATTTCCATATCGATGCAAGTTCATCTAATGTACCAAATTCTGTAACTTCACTCTGCCGCACGTTCCTCTTCCATACTTTAACATTTGGATGTAACTCACAGATAATATGATATCTATATGTTAACATGTTTGGGGAACAAAGTTCTAATGAATTGCACCACCAGTGAGGGAGGAAGAATGTTAATTGTGGATAGGAGAGGGCTCTGTTGCTCAAAATATCTGTCTTGACAACCCACATGTTATTGAAGATTTTAGAGCTGCTGCACACATTACCAATACATGATTTTGGAAAGCAAAAATCTCTGGTAAATACATTGATCATTTGTCCTCTGTGAATCATGTCCGTGCCTGTCTGTTTTTAAATGTTTGTTTGTAGTTTGGCGCACAATTCCAAAATGTCCACGCAAAGATTTAGGCAGAATTTCTTAAACTGCAAGGCACATAGCAGTTAGCACTATCAGCGCACAGCAAGAGGGTTCTCAGATTAGTTCTTGAACTGGGTCTGCCTGTGTAGAGTTTGCCCTGTCAACAAGTTCTCCCTGTCAACAACAGGGTTCTCTCAGGGTACTCCAACCTCCTCCCAATGCCACATAAAAAACATGCACAGTGGGTGAATCATAAATTGCACAAAGGAGTGAATGTGAGTGTGTACAGTTGTGTTTTTGTGTGCCTTGCAATGGACTGGCAAACTGTCAGGTTGTTACCTGCCTTTGCCCCATGACAGTTGTGACAGGATCCATCAAACCCCTGCGACTGTAGCTTCCATAGATGGATTAGAGTGCATGCAGAGATTGTACCTGTGCTAAAGCCTAGCAGTCCATGAATTGTTTTCCACATACTTTCCTGTTCATACATGAAATTGCTTTGTCTGTAAAGCATCGGTCATGTCACAACAATAGTAATCACCAATATCATTGTCTTATTTATAGTTATTTTTTGCACTTTTGTCATTGTTTAGTCTCAATTGTAGTAATTATGAATTTTGAGTTGACAGTGATAGAAAAAGTCCAGTATCTGTGCTGTTCACTTAATGTATACATATTGGTTGCTTGTCAGGCCTCCTGTTCAGATGGTAAATTATTCAACCATTTGGAGACAGTGTGGCGATTTAGTCCTGGTCTCCCTGGATATCCTCGTACTTGCACAGTGGATTTTGCAGTAAGTAAAGGCAAATTGCTACCTTTAAGGACAAGAAGCTATCACTTCATCCTGGCTTTGTGTTCCTTCATCTACATTGCTTCACATAAGTCATCTTACTAAGCCTTCCCATGCAAATGTTTCCAAAGTAACTGATCTACTTACTTTGTCTGTCCTTCCTAGATCTCCTTCGAGTTCCGCTCCCTTCTACACTCACAACTGGCTCATGTTTTCTTCGATGAGGTGGTGAAGCAGATGGTGTCTGCCTTTGAACGCCGTGCTGGCAAAATGTATGGTGCAGAGACGTCCATCCCTCGTGAACTCATGTTTCACCAAGTTCATCATACATAGCACTGACTCCACTGTGTTATAGCAAAATACTAGAAGGGAAAAGGCGGGAGTAAAGAAAGTGTTGTCTATCCCAGTGCCCACGGAAACCAGTGCCTTTCTGAGAATGACCAACAGGTGTACTCACCGCATCTTCCTATCTCGTGTTTTGCCAATCATAATTAATCCTGTGTGTGTAAAGTCTGTCTCTAATCTGAATTCTTTCAAGGCTCATTTGCACTGTTGCAGTTCCAAGGCAACATTGTTAGTGAGGTTCAGCTAACAGCTTTTTAATGTGTTTTTTTTTCTTTGTTCAGACAGTGCAACATTCTTAAAATGGAAATCAGAACTTCACTTAATGGGTGCTTGGATATCATGATTAAGACTAGGCCAAGCAGTGTCATTGTTTGTAACTGCACAAACAAACTTGTTACATGTAATTAGGCGAACACAGTCTCTTAACAGACTGCCACAGCAACACCAGCATTTTTAAATGCCCCGATAAAAGATAAACTGACGTTGCCATGTAGAGTTGGTGCCGAAGTGTGACTGTTATTTGAACATTTTGGTTCAGAAGGTTTCTCCAAAAAAAGGAGAGAAGAAAACTAAGATAAAGTATTAATTTTGGTGGATGGATACTCACAGTTTCCAAAAGGACTTTCAGCCAGATGCAAGGACAACCGATATTTGATGAGAGACATTTTATGAAGTCGTGAGAAATAAATAACAGACTGTCAGACTGAAGTCAGACTGAAACAAACTGCCCAGTCCACAGTGAGCAAGCAGCAGCTACAATGGTAGTCAACTCATGGTATGCAAATAAAGGGACCCTCTCGAAACTTTGAAATTGATTGAGTAAGATTTTGAAAAAAACTGCAAGTTTCTTGCAATTATGAAGACGTACTGAAGTCATGATTTGTTGCAAAGTGACCAAGTGTAGTTACTTGTGATGCCATCTTGCCAAATTAGAGTGGACAAGCAGACATCAATGTTCATCTTTGAGATACATTGCTGTGCCATGTATTAACAGGGACAAAAACATGTCCCTTACCCAAAATGACGCAAGAGAGTTTCTATTCATGCTTCAGATATGTAGTGCCTACCATTTAAAACAAAAGATATCGATCGACAAAACTCAAAATCAAAGTCATGATGCAATCCATTGTCCATAATCGACACACTGTAGCAGTTGTGACTTCAATAGGACAAAGGGTTGTGTTGTCATGGCAGACTTAACAGAGAAATGTTATTTATGAAAAGACATATTCACATACCATGTACAAACACAGCCATTCGAAGATGATGTGTTTTTATAGACTTGGGGCATGGTTATCGTTTTTTAGTATGTTAAGCTTATAGAACAGATACAGTATATGCATTACTGGCCCTGGAGGGTATGTCCAACATGAGATGTAAATGCAGTATCGATAGTATTACTCAGAGGTAGAGTTCACAATAACCTGAACTGGCCTCGCCCAGGTCACACACACACACACAGACAGATACACACTCTAATCTGAGTGGAGTTGTTTGTCTGCCTCCTGTTCAGTTATTCGTGACCGTTGCATGTGTGCAATACAACTGTCTAAACCTGTAACTCTCACCGAGTGCCTGGTGACCGAATGGCAGCATATTTTAGTCCATATTTTTAACAATAAAGTCAATATATATTTATTCTTTAACTCGAAAAATGTAAATATTGATCTGAAACCTCTACACACTGCATTTGAATTTGTCTATATGACTAAGGGCATGTTTGTCGTGTACATGTAATTATGCTAAATGAATTCAGACTGCAAGATGTATAAAGTATTTTGTATCTCAAGAAATTGATGACTTGTTCTTTTTCAAATGCCCTTTAAGCATAACTGCCGCATGATGCTTGCCACACATCATCACACCATTAGTTCTATTATTATGACTCACATGATGACTATTTCTGTCCAAAGTGCAAAGTTGAACATTTCACCATCTTTGTAAGATAAAGGTTGAATGAACTAGGTGTTAATTTGAAACAAATATATCAGTGGTAACAATTCCTTACCACTCTATAAAAATACATAATTTTAGTATCTTGAGATCTGTGATGAAGATGCATTAAATGTAGGAGGATTTGTATATTAATTTAGCAATAATTGCAGTAATGATCTCCTCAAATCGCTCAGCTTTATAATTTTTGAAGTGTTATAATCCAGCCCTCAACATATTTCAGCACGAGTGTAAAAAAAAATAATGTTCTAGTAATGACATAAATATACTTCTCCAATGAACAACATTACCAAAGTCTTCACTTGCAGAAAACACCAAAGTGCAATCTGCTACAAATGGCATTTGTTGATCACTACTGATGAAAATGAACTCAAAAGCACTTTGATCAATTACCTCCCTGGAGAGCTTTGTCAGTGATGGATCATTAAGACAAACATTTTCATGCACTGATAAATTGTTATTTTTCAAAAGACTGGCGCACTAAGGGAGAAATACTGGGAGAAATACCACATACTGGGAATACCAGTGAGTTGAAAATGAAAATATGAAGAAACAAAAGGAAGAAAGCATAACTGACAATATTTGATTTGACAGTGGTAATAGCGGAAAAATCAAGTTTCTGAATAAATGGTCCCTGGCCAGACATTAGCAGGCTCATAAAACACAAGGACAAAATAAAACAATTCGTGGTGACACAGTGTGACACACATCAGCGTATGGACAAATCCTTTCATGCCGCATGTCTTCAGGCATGACAGTGTACTTTTCCCACCTTCTCTAAAATGTGTCAAGGATCCACATCACTACTCATAAATGAGGTATTCTGCAATTGACACTTGTAGTCTCAGTCATATAGCAATTGTGAAATTACATGAACATGAAACAAAGCATAAAGCACTGAAATAGGTTTAGGAAAAGAATGTTTAATTAAAGCGATTAACTGATGTTTTCTCCCACCTTGCATAAACTGGGAAAACTCATGCCAAAAAATTACAAAAACAGAAAAACTTCACATTGATAACGCTGACATAGCTTGTGTTTTTTTTTCTTTTCTTTTTTTTTGCACACCATGAAGATATGAGCACAGTAACTAAAGTATGAACAGTAAGATGGCTGCATTGCATTCACAAATTTCTAATGTGTTGATGAGGCTTTAACATGAGATCAACACTATTGCAGAAGAATAAGTGACCACCTGTTGTCAGCATCACATTTATCATTTCAAATGTTTGGGAATGCACTGTGTGGCATTTTTTGTGCAGCTATGAGCAGGCAGCTGTGAGTACAAGCTTTTCCTGAAATTGCCAACAAAAAAAGAGGTATTACAATGTGAACATCACGTGAGCCAGTGTCTCTGTAACTGATCACAAAATCAACTTGAAGATGAATAGTATGAGCTGCAATTACATTATCTTCAGCTATAAACAAATTGAGTCACAGAAACTACTCATCACTGCATTTATCCACTGGATGTTAAGAGCAGATCAGTAAACAGGGTCATGGTTGGATGGGCAGCCTGGGCGAATGCAACAGCCAGCTGACACTGGTTTCTCCAGACCTGAACTGGATGGGAGGGTGAATCATTCAAAGTCATTGGATCAACCTTTTACAGCTCGAAGTAACTCGATGCCAGTCAGTCAATACAGGCAAACGATGGTGGAGAGGGTTGCAGTGAGGATTGTATCTTCCTCAGCCACCCAAAGAGAACCACTCTGCCAACGAGTCAGTAAAACACTTGCGGAAAGATTGGCTTTAGAAACCCATACCGCCTCCCATCCCGCCCATTCCTCCCATTCCTCCTGCTGGCATTTCCTTCTCCTCCTTGGGTATCTCTGTGACTACCGCCTCAGCTGTGGAGAGTAGAGAGGCAACCCCTGCTGCATCCAGTAATGCTGTGCGCACGACCTGCAAGTACATGGACAAAAATCAACAAATGAGTCACCACTTCCATTAAGCCGTCTGACCAATTCTGTGATTTCATGTCCAAACCTCTTTCATTCCAAACAGAGTGAAAATACTTAGGAACTTTGGACTGCCATTTGCACAAATACTCTAAATGCATTACTTATAGTTGAGAAATTAGGGCATTTAGTCAAGATTAGATGGCTTTGTAACCATATTGCAAGAGAAGCACATATTCTACATTAGAAACAAAAGGCACCCCAGACAGGGTCAGATGTCAAGGTAGATTTAAAATGAAATATAATCACAGACAATGCAATAAGAAACGTGGTTTTGAAACAAAACTGTACCTTGGTGGGGTCAATGATGCCCTTCTCCACCATGTCGACATACTCTCCCTGCATGGCGTCATAACCCAGCTCTGCCGCTCCCTGCAGGATCTTCTCAACCACCAGTGAACCCTCTACACCCGCATTTTTAGCTATTGTCATGGCAGGGATGCGCAGAGAGCGTCTGATGATGTCCACACCTGCAAGAAACAACATGACATTATGATGTACGTCTTCATCTGATGTGGAATGGCCTATAGAACCAGCGGTCATGAATCTAGATTCAGGGATTCACCTACCAATTTTCTGGTCATTGTTAGCAGGTACAATACTGTCAAGTGATGGGATACAACGTAGCAGGGCACAGCCACCACCAGGAACAATGCCCTCTTCCACTGCTGCACGTGTGGCATTCAAAGCATCAGTCACTCTGTCTTTCTTTTCGTTCACCTCCACATCACTTGTTCCTCCAACCTAAAAGAGAGAGAGAGGTCACATTTGTACATTGTTGAAAGGGAATTACACTTGCCAGGATACTGCCATCTTCAAACAAAATCAAACTCACACACCTTAAGAACGGCCACCCCATCAGACAGCTTGGCCAGCCTCTCATTGAGTTTCTCCTTCTCATAGTCACTGGTAGTGCTATCCAGCTGTTCAACAATTTCAGCAGCGCGTTTCTCAATTTCAGCTTGGCTGCCGCCTCCCTTCAGTAGTAAGGTGTCATCCTTTGTCACCTGCACCTCACCAACTCTTCCAAAGTCATGAGCCTGAATATCTTCCAAGGCTATGCCCAGTGCTTCATCTCCAAACACCTGAAAGGGATAGAATGAGTCAGTCCACTACATTCTGTGACACTAACAATGAAGAGGAGAAATACTCAATATGTATTAATGAACCGACTACCGGTAGTTACTTACAGTGCCACCTGTTGCAACAGCCATGTCCCTCAGTTGATTTTTCCTGTTGTCTCCAAAACCTGGGGCCTTGACTGCCACCACCTGAAGTCCAACCTTCAGCCTGCATGTTACAAGCCAATTTCAAAAAGAATCAAGATCTGTTGCTGGAAATTCTGCATGCCTATGTTGTCTAAATGTTCTGCAAGACTGCACCGCAAACATGACTTTACCGGTTGAGAACCAGAGTGCTGAGTGCCTCCCCATCGACATCTTCAGCAACAATGACAAGTGGTTTTCGGTGCTGGTTAGCGAGTTCTAGGGCTGGGACAATGCTTTGGACACTGGAGATCTTTTTCTCACTCAGCAACAGGTAGGCATCCTGGAACTCACACTTCTGACCTATGGGAAAAGTAAATTTTCCCAGCTGGGGTATGAAGTGTGTATTCAAATGGTTAACATCCCCATAGCTGTAACATTTTACCTTTGGCAGTGTTAATGAAATATGGAGAAATGTATCCACGATCAAACTTCAATCCTTCAATAATTTCCAGCTCATCGTGCAGAGTCTTACCATCCTAATATGCACAGATACAAACAAATCAAAATTGCAAATTAGGGAATTTGTATTCACAAATAAAAATTGGATAGGCTTACGGCAACAAACCATGAAGTCATTCAGGAAATAAACAAGTAATTTTTTTAATACCTTGACTGTGATTACTCCCTTTCGACCCACTTTTTTCATTGCATTCGATATAATGTTTCCAATCTCTTCGTCTCCATTTGCTGAGATGGTAGCAACCTGCAAAAATGGTTTCATTATTCTACATGGCACATTTGTACAACATCAATCATCATGGCTCATCAACAAAACATATTCATTGTCATCAACGACATCAATTACTCCGCATTTATTTTTGCTTACTATTAGGCAAGTCACGGGGGCTTGCATCAATATCGTCTGAGTAAATACTAACAGTACTTGCCTGTGCAATCTCCTCTGGGGTCGTGACTGGTTTGGAGAGATTCTTCAGTTCATTAATGACAGTTTCTACAGCAAGCATGACACCACGGCGGATCTCCACAGGGTTGGCACCTTTGCTGATGGTGTCAAAACCTTCCTTTGCAATTGCTCGTGCCAGCACTGTAGCAGTTGTAGTGCCATCACCAGCCTCCTCATTGGTGTTATTGGCCACATCCTGCACTAGCTTAGCACCAATGTTTTTGTACTTGTCCTTCAAATCAATGCTTTTTGCTACTGTAACACCATCTTTGGTAACCTTTGGACTGCCCCAACTCTGCTCAATAATAACAGTGCGACCCTGCAAAAGGTAAAAAGAAGTGCAATAGGGGCTATGAAACATACCATTATGTTGAAACTTAAACAAGAGATTAGGCACATACCGGTATCTGTACTTGCATTATTAATAATGGCATGCAATGTATTTGTACACCAATCAATCAAGGATGAAGACCATTAGCTTGATCCAGAGGGAGTAGTTTGGGCATTTATAGAATTCAATAATCTCATAGGAAATCATTCCCAAAACTACCTTAGGGCCCATGGTGACAGCCACAGCATCAGCAAGCAGGTCTACTCCCTGGAGCATCAGAGCTCGAGCATCTGCTCCAAACTTAACATCCTTTGCATACCCTTGTGTGAGATGTGGAGCTAGAGCCCTGGACACAGGTCTGACCTGCTTCATGATTGAGGGTAAACGAAGCATCGCTACAGATGGAAAAATCAAGCAGAAAAAAAAAAGAGACATGAATTTGGGAATTGAGAATTGAGACAGCCATTGGTAAAACCATACACCGCAAATAAAAATGTAGTGCTTACAGAATGTCCCAATACTCAAAACACATGTAAACAGCAGCTGACAATGAAACTGCTTTTGACACTATAACAACCGCTAATTGCCCGGGCAGGTGGGCTTGAATCACTCGATTCGTCGGGGGAGAAATTATTCCGCGTGGGGCAAGCAAAGCTCGCTACAAGCTACATGGTTGAGCCTACGCCCTAGTGGTTACAAACAGTAGGTGCAGCAGCATCAATGAAAATTATAACATTTGAGAATAACACATACAGTGAACGTTCGAACCCTCACTACGTGTGGCGGACACATTCCCGTTTTACACAGCATTACTATCATTACATTACTACCTATGTCAACAGTGAGGGGATAGCCTGTTCGCTGTTTTTTCTGCGGCAAATACAAAAGGAGAATCCCCTTTGTATCTGCTATTAATCCAGGAGATACATTTGTCGATCAAGTGTTATGTGAATGTAACTAATAACAGCCATGAGGATCTGAGACTGAGTCTTGGGATTCAATGCTGGCCGTTATCGATCTAGAAATGTGTTCAAGGCCGGTAACTACTTAACACATGTCTCTCATATGTGCTACATAGATGCGATTGGAAATTTAAATAGTAATAATTCCACAACCAACAAATCCGATGGTAGGGGGTTATATAGACTGACCCCCATCCAACATATATACACGGTCCTCGACACCATGTGTTCTTCGGGTCGCGCGTCACAAGGTCAAATCGGAAAGCGTGTGGAGGACTATGGATTCATACCCAAACTCTACGGGTCCCAAACGCAGCGCCTCTGCCACAAGGGGATTCACGAAAACACGTGTCGAAAGGAGAAACTTTCTCATCAGCATGGGCAGAATACACACTGAAAGCACGTGCAGATGTTCAAAGAGTTTATTTATATAAATTATCGTTACGAGACGCTGCTCGCGAGAATATACTGGCTATGTTTCCCGTGACGCGTCACTAGAGTAAGATTTTCACGTTGGCACAGCCGACCAATTCCGGAGGAAAATCTTGAGCCACCCTCCAATCATTGTAGCAGCATGTAAAGATTCCCAAATCCCTGTGGTACTCCTTAGACAACACAAACCTCTGCGATGACAGTGCGTATTCATCAACAACATCCTAATAGCAACCACGACATTACTTACCAACTGGTTACAGAAGAGCAGTGAGATGACAGCAACAAAGGCGTTGTTATGGGCTTGAGGAAGCAGCTGAAGAGTCGGTCTCTCGAGTTGATGTCTACTGCTAAAACGAGTGTTGCACATGGCTCTATCACATCCGGGTAATAGTCCGGCCCCGGAACATGTAAAAAGACAGTTGACACTCAATGTTATATGCACAAACGTATGCGCTGTATTATTTTGCATGTTTTAAAAATTATTTTATTGTTGAAATATTATATATTAATGCAGTGAGTAACGAAAAAGTGGGTCATTATAGAAATATTTTAAATTGTTTTGATTAATCCTCGTTCCGGGGCCCGCCGGTTCCAGAAACTTCGTTGGTGTTATTGGCGGAAAGAACAGAGGTCAAAGTTGACAGTTGTGCAACTTTGCTTGGTCTGATATAACATGATCATGATTAGTCCACCCCATAACATTTTTTTATTACATATTATATTTACATTGCAAGATTTCAATATTGTCTTTCTCGAATTTCGAGCAAACGCCATATTACGATGCAGATTTTCTTTCAATGGAGGTGAATATGTGTGGTCTGCGCCTGCGCAAATCCGTCCAAGCAAATTCTTCACGTGGAGGAGCCAAAGCCTCGGCATTACGTTCACGCCGATTGTGTCTGGACATTGAGTCCGTGATCTCTCCAGCATCTAGAAATGGTAAGACATTACACTCGCGCTCCAAACCATGTTAAAGGAAAACCGAGTGACGTTACTGAAGCGGCAAATCGTAGATGCTAATTTGAGATGTTCCTTGCGCTTTCGCAGCTATTACTGCTTTTACAAAGTTCTACTTAAAAATAAACTCAAGTAGTATCCAAACGTACAACTGAATTGAGTTGAATTGAATTGAATTGAATTGTGGCACATCGAGCTCAGTTCAGACTCCTATTGGCGCTGTCACATCGGCTGCTGGGTGGCTCGATTCCCCATGTTGGATCGACTACAGCACTGATGAGGCATTATGAGGTTAAACTATATCAAGGTATAATTGTCAGGCAGCAGGCACGAGATTTACGTGTAAGGGCATTATTCTCAAAGTGAGTTGTTCTGTATTTTAAAGCTATGCGACCTTGTCATGCTAAAAGCAAAAGAAAGAAAATGATAATGATAATAATTAATGGATTGCGCGTTCGCTGTCGTTCCTTACGGATTTCCAAAGTGCATCTAAGACTGCGACATGCTCGTCGTCGTTCGGGATCCAGGTTCGTTGCTGTGGTTTTCACACAATCTTCACGTGTTTTGCCTTCATCAATCGACAGATTTGGATAACTGTTCTATTTAAGGAATAATTTGATTATTCTAGGTTGAGTGCGTTTTGTCGCCAATGTCATTACCATTACGTCAACCCTCGGGTGAAAGACGAGATCGAGTATTTTCTGAAATAGTAGTTTGAATGTATTTCGATCGTGCCGTTGCAAAGCGAAGAGGCTTATTTTTTCTAGCAAGGAATGTGAATGTATTGTTTTTGTAAGGTGACCGCCTGTAACTACCACAAATTAAGGTGTACATGAGGTAATCTTAAATGGAGTCACAGTGCTTGTCTCTTCAGTTTAAACTTTAAAGAAGGACACCCCCACTTGCCTTTGCTAAAAGCAAGGCCATCCGACTTCCCATCATGCCTCTTCTAGGCAACCTTTCCTCAAGGTCAATCTGGTTGAACAGATAACTGAAACCTTGGCGCCAATTGTGCCTGAAGGATCCTATGTGTGGTCTGTCCTTGTATTGTAACTCACTTTAGTCAGATTTAATTTATTGTAGATTTTTAGATAATTCATAGGATGCAATGTTGACACTATCTGCTGTTCTACGTGTCTCTCTCACAAGATAGTGGTTACCTATTTTCATTAGTCAATTATATAAATCAGGTAAAATGTGATGACAGATAAAGAGAATAAATCTCTTGTCTTCCAGAAATAATTTGCACTTATAAAGGTTCATTTCTCATTGTTCCTGGTGCCTCTGCCTTGGGACAATGTTTTTTTTTTGTTCGTTTGTTTGTTTGTTTTTAATCAAAGAAGAGCCTAGAAAAGCATGTCCTGTCTTTTCAATTCAATACCTTTCCCAATTTACAGGCCCTCAGAAAATTTCTTCCCCTCTTTGACCGAGTTCTGGTACAGCGTTTTGTCGCAGACACAGTAACCAAGGGGGGCATCATGCTGCCAGAGAAGTCTCAGGGTAAAGTACTGCAAGCGACCGTGGTTGCAGTAGGACCTGGATCTGTCAATCAGGTAATAATTCAATCTGTCATGCCCTTCATGGTCAAGGGGAGCATTTGTTTCCTATTTACACTCTTGGCCTTATGTATGATCATTATCCATTTTGACAATGTCTAATAATACACAGAAAGGAGATTTCCAGCCAGTCAGTGTGAAGGTTGGAGAGAAGGTCCTGCTACCAGAATATGGTGGAACTAAGGTCGTTCTGGATGACAAGGTGTTGTAAAGAAAAGTCTTGTGCGCTAGATGTTGTTACTGTTTCCCTCTTGAAGTTTGTCTAATATTGTTGGTTCCCATTCCTCAGGACTACTTCCTGTTCCGAGATGCTGACATCCTTGGCAAATATGTGGAATGAGTTTGGATGAGTTTCTTGGTATCAAAATGGTAATGCCTGGGGCCATGCAGTGCAGTCACTCAATTTAGTTTGTGAAATTGTAAATAATTCTCATCCCATTTTGTAAACATAATAAAATAAAATGCCAAATGCTCTCCTGGATTTATGATTGCCCAGCTGTTGAAAATGCATTTTAGTGAGTGATCTTTACCAGGTCAAAGTTGTAAAGAACCACTTCATTCATCATTTAAAAGCAAATATCTTGACATCGTGAACCTCCATGCGCACACCTAATTTGTATATCTTACACTGTGTGGTCATTGTGGGTGTCACACCCAGCAGGGGATAGACAGATCTGGCTTCTGCCAATATTGTCAAATAATGGCAATATATATCAGCAAGGGGCCACAAAAAGGGCCGGTGTCAGTCTTAGAAATCACAGAAATTTCCAGATGTTATATCGTCAGTAATTGAATCCATCCTCTTAACTGCTGTAGTTCATTTTACACACACCAATTGGAAATATTTGCTATTTGCACTCTTGCCTCAAAGCACAAGGATTTCTGTTTGACTCCTCATAGGAGCCTTTGTCTGTTTGCTTTTTCTCTCCACGCATGTAAAGGTGTCAAGGCACCAGCCGGGTATTCTGGCTATATGGCCTGGTGAACTGCCCAGAGTCCAGGGTGTATCCAGCCTTTGTCTGAAAACCACTGGGATTTGCTACACCAGACCCCACAACAATAATAAGTAGGAATAGAAAGGAATAGAATCCTTTATTGTCACTGTAACATTGTTTCTTACAGCTCTATGAAAATCAGCTCCACATGACAACACCAACAACTAAGAATCAAGAAACTTAAGTTATACATATACATAAAACTGCAGTATATGTATTTAAAAAAAACTACAAATTAATGTGACTCAGGCACAAAGTGAGTATTGCAGCAAAAGTAGCTGTGCAGTCCTCTGCTCTGTAGTGCAATGGATGGTGGTGAGACTTTGTGTGTATGTGTACTGAATGCATGTGTGGTGTCATTCAGTGTGACGTGGCATGAGTAGGGGCCTGGTGGAGAAAGCTATTATTCAGTGTTGTGGGTCTGGATTTGAGACCGAAGCAGGATGTTTGAAGGGGTTCAGTGTAGTCCCTACAGTCTTCTCGGCTGTCCTCGCCACAGACTGCAGGTCCTTTTTGTCCTTGGCATTGCAGTTGGTGGATCAGTGTGCAGCAATAGGTCTGGACTTGATGGGCGCACGATAGAAGTTGAACAGCAGTGAGCAGGGTAGGTGAGACTGCCTGAGCTTCCTCAGAAAGTAAAGGACCTAATGGGCCTTCTTCAGCTGAGCAGATGTGTGGGTGGTCTAGGTGAGGTTGGCTAATGTAAACTTGAAGTAACTTGAAGCTCTCCATTCTCTCCACGTCCACACAGACTTGGATTTCCTGTAGTCCACAATCAAATCTTTGATCTGTTGGGGCCCAGTTTGATTTGTAGGCACTAGTCAGTCAGGTGCTCAACCTCCTCCCTGTAGGTTGACCCGTCGTCGTTCATCAGTCGGACAATGGTGGTGTTGTCGGCAAACTTGACGGTGTTTGTAGGCTGGATGGGGTAGCAGTCGTGGTGGGAGCGGAGGAGAGGGAGTAGAGGTGGGGGCTGAGGACGCACCCCTGTGGTGTTCAAGGTGATTGTGGAGGAGGTGCAGTCTCTCATTCTGACACACTGGTGTCTGTTCCTGAGGAAATCCCAAATCCACACGGTGAACTGCCTTAGCTCAGTAGTCTGTATATTCATTATGTCCGTAAAGTTTATACGTTGGTTTTTCTTTTTCCCAAGACAAAAGGTGTTTCATACCTGACAGTTTCGGCGTTCGCACTTCCGCCTTCTTCAGAAACGTCACCCTGAGCCTTAGTCAACTGTCAAGTCAATTTAATTTGTATATACTGTATATACAATACTTGAGTACCCACTATGGGGACTTAGGACACAAAACTTTGCCAAAACATTTAATGTCATCACTGGTCTGTCTCATTAGAAATTAATACTTCTCCTGTCTGGAAAACTTATCAAGAGTCATTTCCATATACTATACAAACTACATTTTAACTGTTAAAAGCTGAGCTGAAATCCACAAACGGCATCCTCACACAGGTGTTGCTCTGGTCCAGGTGGGTGAGGGCCGTGTGGAGCGCCGTCGTGACAGCATCCTCTGACAACCTGTTCACTCGGTAGCCAAACTGATGTTGATCGAGGTCAGCTGGGAGGGCGGACTTGATGGAGGGCAGGATGAGTCTTTCAAAGCTCTTTGCGATGATGGCCGAGGGAGCAACCGGACAGTGGTCTTTCTGTTCAGTTCACTGTGATCTCTTTGGGTATAAGGACAATGGTAGTTGACCTGAGGCTGGAGGGGACCAGACTGCTGTAGCAAGAGGTTGAAAATGGTTGTGCAAACCTCTGCCAGCTGGTCTGCACAATCCTTGAGTACCCTCTATTGGGACTTGGGACACAAAACTTTGCCAAAACATTTAATGTCATCACTGGTCTGTCTAAAAATAAATTAATACCCCTCCTGTCTGGAAAACTTATCAAGAGTCATTTCCATCATTCTTATAAATGTATGGAATAACTTGGAATCCAAAAGAAAGAATTTCCAATTTTGTAAGGGCAGTGCAACACACCAAATGGGTAGATATACTATATGACAACAATGTGGAGGCA
This sequence comes from Carapus acus, assembly GCA_900312935.1. Taxonomy (NCBI): domain Eukaryota; kingdom Metazoa; phylum Chordata; class Actinopteri; order Ophidiiformes; family Carapidae; genus Carapus; species Carapus acus. Next base: position 23,173 of record OMPJ01039240.1, on the reverse strand, counting down.
GACAGTACATTATTGGCAACTGAGTTAGGGCAATTTAGGCAAGGAGTTCACTTGAAAAATCAAAAACAAGGGAAGAAACATTAATACATGTCCCTGGATCAGCATTGATATATCTGACTTAATGAAAAAAAGAGACCTCTCACTGAAAAAAGGAATGAAACCAGAATTGGTCACTGAAATGCATACGTTCACTTGATTCGCAACATACCAGTAGTTACAAAAGCCAATAGAAATGTCAGACAACTTTTTCATAATCATTAATGAAGCAAAAGGCAGTACTAAATTGATTAAAGAACAAATAAAGAATTAAATGGCAATCAGCCACAGGCCTAAGAAACAGTTGAGGTGAAAATAAATGACAAGCTAATACAAGATCCGGCCTCTGTTTTTAATGAATACTTCATTGACTCTGTGGCCAAGATTGCACAAATATTTCCCGTGACAACGTCTCTGCATTTCCTGTCTGCTGGTATTTAAAGCCCTGTCTTGCAGCCCATCCTTTTCACATCGTCTGCAAAGCCTATGCTGTTAACCTGTTTGCCTGCACACCACTCTGACTCCCACCTGAACCAGGACCTGCCTGATTCCTGCCAGCCTTACGCCTGGTCTCCCAGCACGTTGGCGAGAAGCCTAAACTGTTCAATAAACTGAGTGAAACGTGACGCAATTGTGGTCCTCGTCTGTCTGAACCATGACACAGTCAACCATAGGGTCCGCTTGGCCAGGTTGTCCTCTTTCAACTTCTACCTACCGGCACTTAGCTGGTTTTAGTTGTACCTCTCTGGAAAATCCCAACATGTTATGGTCGTCAACCAACTTTCTCCACCTCTTGGGTTGTGCATCGGAGTTCCACGGGGGTCTATTCGTGGTCCACTGATGTTTTCCATGTACATCAACGGTCTGCCGTCTGTCTGTCCCAAAGTGGAATCCCAGTTACATGTGGATGACACTGTGATATACGTGCATGCCAGGACAAAACATTTGTCAGCTGCTAAACTTATTGCAGACCCAGCAGCTAAACTTATTGCAGCATTAGAGCAGATGGCTCCAAATGGCTCAACTGCAGCTGGCTCCAGCTGATGATGATGAAAAAACAAAACAAATGAATTAACAAAATGCCAGAATGTCTGTTTGGCGAGCGAGGGGGGATAGGGAGTTGGTATGAAAAGGCAGTGCAGGATTTTGCCGAATATAACAATCTCTGGTCATAATATTGATATTCTGTTAGAGGCCAAATATCTGGTAATCATTATTGACTGCAACATAACATTCAAAAACACACATCAAAAAAGTAGGCCAAAGAATCAGATTTAGTCTCCTAAATTTTAAACACACTAAAAATACAATGACTTTTTCCGTTGCAAAATTATAGGAATGCCATGATCATGTCACATCTAACATACTGCCTCACAAGCTGGGGACAAACCAATGGCTCAACCATGATGCCACAGGAAAATGTGCACAAACAAACCCCCAAAGTGTTGGACCAGAAACTGAACAGCTGACATTATTGTACAACAATATGTAAACATAATCTTCTGAGCCGAGAAAATGTCATAAAATATGGGAACATCTGCCTGGTGTTTAGAATCCTACATGGTTCAGGTCCCCCTCCGCTGAATTCACTCAAAAACCAATCCAATAACACTGGTCAGATCACGAAAAGCAGCATTCGTGGTGATTCGTGGTGAAAAATTCTTTTGGTCAACCTGCATATTCTGTTCAAGTAATACAAATCTGGATCTCAGTAATTATCCATATCAAAGATGCACATACAGACTGCACTATCTTCCGATCTATACAAAGAGCTATGTACAGTCCCAGTCATTGCAGTATTCAAGTCTATCTCACTGGATACTCTGACTAAGCTGGTGTCAGGGTCTATATCAACTACTTGTGTCCTTGACCCTTTACCAGCCAAACTTTTTGAAGACGTCTGGCCTTTCCTGGGATCTATTATGTTGGACATTGTTAATATGTCACTTGTACCTGGAAGTTTTAAGATGGCTGGAGTTAAAGCCCTTCTTAAGAAAACACATCTTGACCCAGGGTCTCTTAACAACTACCGACCAGTTTCTAATCTTCCATTCTTTTCTAAAGTACTAGAGAGAGTCGTGTTCCTACAACTTTCGACTCACATAGAGGAGAATTATTTTTACCAACCTCTTCAATCGGCTTTCAGAAACAGAAACTGCTCTAACCAAAGTGGTAAATGATCTACTACTTCCCATGGACTCGGACTCAATCTCTTTGCTTTTATTATTGGATCTCAGTGCAGCCTTCGACACCATTGATCACTGTATTCTATTAGACAGACTTAATCATAATCTTGGTATCTCTGGCCTAGCTCTCTCCTGGCTTAAGTCCTATCTGTCAGATCGTACCCAGTGTGTCTGTTATAATAACACTACATCTAAATTCTCGGAGGTTAAATATGGAGTGCCTCAGGGGTCGGTTCTCAGCCCTCTGCTTCTCTCTCTTTATATTTCGCCTCTTGGCCAAATTATACGCTGTCATGGAATAAATTTTCATTGCTATACGGATGATACCCAGCAGTATGTGCCTATGAGGGCCAATGATCGTTCCCAAATTACTAAATTAGAGCTCTGCTTGGCCTCTGTGAAAAAGTGGATAGCGCAAAATTTCTTGCTCTTAAACTCTGATAAAACCGAGATGCTGGTTGTAGGTCTTGCTAGACACAGACACCAGTTTGATCAAATAACAATAACTCTCTGCAACTGTGTGATCTCGCAAAGTGTGGCTACCAAAAATCTTGGTGTTATGTTTGATCCCACCCTTTCTTTTGATAAGCACATTAAGGAAACCACAAAGACTGCCTTATTTCATTTACATAACATAGCCAAAATATGGTTGTTTCTATCCATGGCTGATGCAGAGACTGGATTACTGTAATGTTCTGCTCTCAGGTCTGCCTTGCACCAGTAGTAAAAGTCTTCAGATGGTTCAGAGCGCGGCAGCTGGGATCTTAACTAAAACAAGAAAATTCGAACATATTACACCAATCCTGGCCTCCCTTTATTGGCTTTCTATCCATGTTATCAGACTTTAAGGTGCTTCTGCTGACCTATAAAATTCTAATTGGACGTGCCCCAGTATACCTCTCCGACCTCATTAGACCCAATATTCTGGCTCGAGCTCTCCGGTCTCAAAATGCAGGGCTACTGCATGTACCCAAAGTCAAAAAGAAGTCTGCAGGTGGCAGGGCCTTTTCCTATCGGGCCCTGTACTTATGAAATAACCTCCCTGCTGACATCAGATCCTCTGAGTCTGTTGAAACCTTTAAATCAAAACTAAAAACTCATCTTTTTAGCTTAACTTACAGTTAGTTTCCTGGATTTGACTTTTTATGTACCATTTACTGCATGGTGGGTCGGTTTCTGTCTCAATGGGCTTACCAACTACTATCCTGCCGACGAGATTTTATTCAGATTATTATTTACTGTTATTGTTCACCGCAATTGCTCAACCCTTGCTTCTCTCTAACCCTCTGTTTTTTGCTCCACAAGCTCATGGGCATTCGAGCTGTGTGCCCCTCTTTCTTCTTCTCTGTCTCTCTCCCCGTCCTCTTCCGTGTCTCTCTAGTCTTTCAGTAGGCATCCCCTGCTGCATCATCACCCATCTTTCACATGCTACGCTCTCCCATCTATCACTGCCAATTCCAGAGTCTGTAGTCAATGCGATGGTGGTCATGACTCTGGTCCAGCTTTCTCCCGGTGGCATTCTGGAAGCTGCTTGGCGTCCTCTTCGCTACATTCTTTTATATATTATAAAACTACATTATCTTTGATATTTGTTATTACTGTTGTATATTGTTTGTGTCTCTGTACACAACATCTATTGCATGTCTGTCTGTCCTAGGAGAGGGATCCTTCCTCTGTTTTTCTCCCTGTTAAAGGGGGTTTTGGGGAGTTTTTCCTTATTCGATGCGAGGGTCTAAGGACAGAGGATGTTGTATTGCTGTACAGACTGTAAAGCCCTCTGAGGCAAATTGTAATCTGTGAGATTGGGTTGACTTGACTTGACTTGACTTGACTTGACTTGACTTGACTTGACTTGACTTGGCTTTTACATCCAAACTAAAAACATGGCTTGCCAATGATTACACTTGAACACACTAACATATGGATGGGTGTAACTGGTGTCATGATCATGCTGCCTATCAATATAGAGTATATCTGTCAGCATCCCTGAAAGTGTTTTTCTGGTGAATTGTGTGATTACTGGTATATTGCATATGCTGCTTTCGCGTGTGTTTCCATTTGCTGTCTCGGCAACCTTCTGTTTTCTTGCGTTTTTTTGCAGAGTCTTAAATTAATAATCTATCAAAAAAGATACATAATTCCTATTAAAGCCACTAAGACACCTTAAGGGCAAAACTTTCGCAGGGTCACGTACATGAATCCAATCATTTGTGGTTGGGATTTTCATCAACTAATGATTATTCTTTGTTTGCATGTTTTCCCTGACTGATCTACTCTAGTTTGCTTTTGCTCTCTTGTGCGTTTTGCTCTTTGTGCTGAGTAATTTGCTTTGTCTGTGGTTTATTTCTTACCAACTTGCAATCGATATGATCACTCGTGAGTGTTTCTGCAGTGTTTGTGTGCATACACCTGGTAAAAAAGAGTGAACCCAATTGGGTGTTTCCTAGTTCCCACCCATCCGTCAATCTATAGGTTCACCCATGTTCTGACTCCATTCACTGTGATAATGGCAAACAAAATGATACAAATTACTCGAATGAAAAAAATAACAAGTAACCCAATTATTCTGATATTCAAATGTAATTCCTCTGATATTCAAATGTGACCAGATGTGACCAGTCTTACGGTTATCTAACTATTGGAATCAGGGAGTCGTTGTAGCATGTCTCTTTGCTGTTTTAAACCCGCCATTTTTGAACAATGTGCTGTAAAATCTATGTTTTTTCAGGGTGCCAATCATTATCTGGCCAGGCACTACAGCGGGATGTAGGCCATCTTGGTTCCGTCTGCCCTTTTTATTGTCGTTGGTGCAGACACTCAACTGCGATTGTCCACGACATGATAAACAAATTATATTTTCAGTGACTTGATATGAATGTGCACCTCATGGAAAGTCATCCAAATTCGAAGCATGTGAAATTGCAGAAAATCATGTCTCCCAGAGAGACCTGGACTTTCCGCCCTACATTTCCTAAAAGTTATGTTTACAGAGCATCATTACCACCGAAAGAGCTACTGTAAATCTGAGAAATCTGCGTTTCCATAACACCTCAAAGTTCTTTGTAAATTATTCAAATCAGGCTGAAGACATTGTCATTTCTACTGTGGTTCCTGCTGTAATGTAAATCTGAGTGTGTGCCAGGCCAATATTCGGGGATGCTTTCGTCCTCCTGCCTAGATTGGTCGTCATCAGAGCGGTTCCCGAAACACCCCTCGTCAACGGACAAGGAAATCATTCAACTCCCTCTTCTTCCAACCAGCCTGAGCGTGTTCAGGAGTTGCGTAAGAGTGGGCTTTCGTTAGTCTGTAATCAGTCTGTAATCTCACTTAAATGTCAGTATGTTGAACGGTTGGCGGAAGTCAGAGGGACAGGTGACATCTGATTTTGCAAAACGGAAGTAATACACACCGAATCATATGTTAGGTGTTGCAACGAGCACCCTCAGTATTTTAAGAACAAAAGGGTTTAGGGTTATTTATGAAAGGGCAGGAGGGTGCACACAGGTAGAGTACATCCTGTAGCCAGGGACGGAACTTAAGGGGGTGCTGGTCATCAACTTTTTTCCTAACACTACTTTAAAGGGCCCCGTCAGGTGCCCCGTCCCCGGCCCGGCACTGATTTGTTCCGCCACTGCTTGTAGCGTTAATGCAACCTGAGAGGTTGGCGAGTGTACGGTGGGGCCAGCGTGCAGGATGACCTTAGTAACCAAAAAGAGAGAGCAAATGAGGACAGAGCCAAGGATTGAATAGTGGAAACTGAAGAAGCACAAGTGCTGTCAGGAGTTAAGGAAAGAGTTACAAAATGCTTTTGAGATCATTAAAACTAATCAGACAGTACATCCATTGTTATGAAGTCTTTTGAACACATCAAACTCTCTCACCTGAAAGATCTTTCTTCACCCCTCATATACTGCCACCAATTTGCATACCGGACCAAGAGATCTGTTGAAGATGCAGTCAACTTGGCCCTCCACAGGAATCATGTTCATCTGCACTTCCCAAACACCTACAGCCTATTATTCATCGAGTTCAACTCCGTCTTCAATACCATCAACCCAGTAAACCTCTTCAATAAACACATGGACATGGACATTGGCACCACCCTATGCTACCGGATCCATAACTTCCTGTCAGGAAGAACACAGAGTCAGGATGGGTAGTCTCTCATCCAAAACCTCTGACCCTCAGTGCAGGTGCCCCCAAGGGTTGTGTTCTCTTGCCTTGGCTCTTCTCACTTCACATAATTACCCTCACATCTACTCACTGCTCAGTCTCCATCCTCAAATATGCAGATGACACCACTATAATTGGACACATCACTAACAATAACGAACATCATCACCGGGAACCGGTCACCGAAGCAGTCACTTGGTGCAACAGTCTACAGCTCAACTCATCAAAAACACAGGGACTCCTGGTGGACTGCTCATGCTCACCTACCCAAAAGACACCCATCTCCATCACCTCTGAACCCATCACTATGACTGACTCTTTCAAATTCCTAAGTATACATATCAGCAATTCACTCAAATGGAAACGGTATTCAGACTAAATTTACAAAAAAGCCAATGAAAGATTATTTTTCCACAGACAACTAAAAACATTCAGAGTCAGACACAACATCTTCTTACAGTTCTACACAGCCATCATTCAAAGCATAGTCACCTCATCAATAATAGTCTGGAATGGAAATTTGGACACACATTCACGAGTAAAACTTCAACGCATGATTAATCAAAAATGGCCACACCCTCCCTCAATTGACACACTATCACAGACGTATCATGCAACGAAATCAACTCACCCTGCATACCCTGTGTTCGTACTCATGCCTTCTAGAAGACGCTACAGGTCACTGTCAACAAAATCAGCCAGGTTTAAAAATGGATTCTAAACCAGGTCACGAATCAGGAATCTTTATTGTCATTTCAACAATTCACATTGTGTAACAACATTACGATGGATGCTGAGTTCCAGTGCAAGTACAAGGAACATAAAAGGGAAACCAGCAGATGCGGCTATGGCCTCAGTTCTTCAATCAGGGATCTGGCATTGGTGAGGAAGATCTTGGGGAGCGGTGGTTTAGAAGGCTGCCTCTGTAGCCTCGCTAGCGTAAGCATAGCCATGTGCACCTGTGGCCTTGTTAGGGCGCCAGCCCCTGCAGCCTCGCTCTTGCTTCCTCGCCATTCGCCGTCTCTGTCGTCTACCCGCGGGGATGACGATCCACGGGACTTCTCGCTATGTTTGAGGGTTGGCTGTGGGAACGGAGAAACTTAGTGGAAATACTTCTCTGGCAGTGGAACCTATGTTAAGTGGTTCGTGCTGGTTGTAGATGTTAATGGCCCAGCAGAATGTAGGTGTAGTTTGTAAAAGTAAAACATGCATTTACAAAACTAAACACCAGAACGAAGAGCAGCGGTCAGCAGTGTTTGTGCGCACCGACATTTTGCTCTCGTGGGTGAGAATAAAACATCATTCACTGAGATCTCTGTATGCACGTGTTACATTATTGTTTGTATTGTATTTTCATTTGTCCTGACACTGAAGTGTGAGCATGTCATGCTGTACCGAGCATAAATTCCATCAACCTGTTGTGTGGTCAATAATAAATGAATGTAAGTCTGAATCTGAATGTTGATGTGCTGTCCAGCTTTTTGCCCCTGATACACCAGATGATGTAGGTATGTAGGCAGGCAGGCTGGTAGGCAGGCGGGAAGGTAAGTGGGTAGGTAGGTGCTTTATTGATCCACTGACCTTGTGATCCAGGAAATTAAAGGCTTTAGCAGCTCAGGATGATAAAGAAGGTAGAATATGCTACAAACTCTGCAGTGTACTTTAGGTAGAGGGGACTTACCAACTAATAATTCAAAATTTACTTTTTTTTTGTCTTTTTTTTTCAATTTACATTAATAACCTTTTTATTGAGTCTGTGCAGGAACTGTCCAATAATTTAAAATCCATGGAACTACCTCAGGTGGAGCTTGATAATGTTCACTAAGATCTGTTAAGAATCAAAGAGGTGTCCAGTGACACAGTAAAAAAGTACATTGTGAATATGAGTAACTCCATGTCAAAGGATACCCACAATTTATATGCTGATCTAATCAAGAAAAAACAGAACTGTCTGTCAGAGCCTATTACTTATCTAGTCTATTTATCTATAAAAACTAACTTATTTCCAGAGAGCTGGAAAACGGTTATAATTGCCCCGATTAACAAGTCCGGAGACAGGGACTTGGCAAGCAATTATAGGCCTATAGCTATTGTTCCTTATGTTTCAAAAATACTGAAGAAGATTGTTGCTGCCTGAGTCGTACTTGAAAGGGAGACAACAGTGTGTCAAGGTCAATGGGGAGAAGTCAGAGCTGCCTCCAAATACCATGGGAGTGCCCCAAGGATCGGTCCTTGGACCACTGTTGTTAACGATGTATATAAACGATCTCCAAAAAATCTGCCCAGATGTTAACTGTCAGATGTATGCAGATGATACTGCCGTCTACGTGGCTGCCAAAACAGCTGCTATGGCCGCTGCACACCTGACAGGAGTACTGTAGCACATCTCCAATTGGCTTGAGTTGTCACAACTAACCTTAAATGTCAAGAAGACAGTTTCAATGTGCGTCTGTATACGTAAAAGGCCTGTTAAGGATCCCTTTGAAGTACGGATCAAAAATGAAATTATTGATGAAGTGAGTGAAATAAAATACCTTGGAATCATCTTGGATAAAAACTTGAAATTTGATAGGCAGGTTAAGCAGATCTGTGAGAAGGCTAAACCAAACTGTCATACCAGAAGGGACTTAATCATTTAGAACTGCACAACTGTATATGCATGCTATGATTTTTTTCTCACTTGTCATATGTATCACAACATGGTCACAAGCCTTTCATACTGTCTTAAAACCAATAACATCAATTTATAAACAGGCTATCAAAATCATGGACCAGAAACCAATGAGATGGCACCATTGCGGTATTCTAAGGAAAGACAATCTTTTCACTTTTGAAGATTTTGTGACTTACAGTGATATCAACTTGTTTTATAAATGTTTAAGTCTGCCTTCTCAGTGAATGGACAAACCTGTGGAACTCTCTGCCTACAGAGCTAAAACTAGAATCGGATGGTAATGTGTTTAACAGAGGTCTCAAATCATGGCTGAAGGATGAAGAGAAGAGGGAGAAACATTGTATCCAGGGGTGCTCCAGTGCTGTTGACTACAGAGTGCTGTTGACCACAGAGTTCCTCCTACCACAGAGTGTATTAGTGCCAATTTTTAAGAACAGTGCTGATGTTTAGAGCTGTTGGCTTTACTGTGAGAGTGCTAACTTTGAGGTTTTACAGAGGATCAGAAGGAGATGCACTATGTGTCTGTGGAGGCAGAGAAATCACAAGATAGTCTTCCAAGAGGGGAACTAAGGCACTGCATGAGGAAGTTGGGAGTGGCAGAGAAGAATGTAGAGGTGGACTTCTGTGAGCAGTTGGAGTGATAGATCAGTACATGGTGGAGGAGGTCCCATCAGCGATCAGCTCTGAGCTCCCTGTTGGTCACTTAAGTATTGCACAGGTTAACAGATAATCACAGGCCATAGGCTGTGTCGACAATGTTGTTTGTGACTTTGTCACCTGGTGTGGGAGGTGAGGAAACAGAAGACAGTTAGCAGGAGTAAGTGTACATGTGTATGAATGAGAAGCGGGGAAGTGGAAAGGTGAAGATGGAAGGACTGTAGAAAGTGACGAAGGATGACTTAATAAATACCAGAGGCAAACCATGCAAGGTTGAGGGGAAGCAGTTTGGAGATATTGTCAGTTAGGCAAAATCAAGATGGTTTGTTTGTTGAGATTACAGGTATATTGGACAGAGGATGTGGAGGATGGAAATGTCACATAAATGGAAAAGAGGATGACCACAAAGAAAGGGTGTGGTGGAAAGAAAGCACGGAGGCACAACAGTTGATGACCCTTGTGGACTTGAGAAGATTGCAAATGATCTACTAGTGACCCCTAATCAGATCAGCGAAAAAAGTAGAAGAGAAAGATGCAGTACTGTCTCTCCAGCTCCTCAATGCAGAAAACAGTCACATCCCTGGTTGTGAGTTCATTCTTCCCATCCTGGAAAACAACTTTGGCTCCATCAGCTGTCTTTACTGATAGGATGTCCTGGGGGTAGGTTGGTATGAACAGGGCCCCTTTCAGCGTAACCTTGACGTGTCTCCCGTTCATTTCCTGTGCATCTCCTTGCTTGAGAGCCACATTGTTCTCCCTTGTTCCGTCTGCCAGCTCCATTAAGTGTTGTTGAGGATTGAAAGTCTTGTCAGATCTGTGAACTTTCTTTCGTCCGTTTTAATGTGAGATGTTCCTCTTCCTGACATTTTTGCTTGTCTGCAGTTTGTTTTGTGTTGTCTTTGTGCATCGTTGTCCTCCTGCACGTCTCATCGCTGTGTATTGAGCTTTTGTGGTAGCTGCACCATTTTGTGGCTCCTTTTGTGACGGCAGTCTTGTGCAAAATGACCACGATGACCACATCCATAGCATGTCACGGTGAATGTCAACTCTTGGCTGCTTTAGGTTGTGTGTATCACAAAGGGCTTGTATGACTCTGGGAGTCCTTTCAAAATCTGTCACTGATTACTTCTTTTGCACTTTTTGCACTCAGTCCGTATGATGAAGTCGGTCACAGTTTCATCTGGCTTCTTTCTTAGTGATGTTAGCTCCATGTACAGGGCAATAATCCTGGGCTTGCTCTGACTGGCGTAGTGGTTTTGCAATATTTGTAGAGCCTTTCTGCCGTCGCCTGGCGCTTCTCTCATTACCAGCAACAAGCTTCGATCGTCCAGGAACTGTATTAGCACTGCGTAGCATTCAGCATCAATCTCAGTGTTGACATGATCCGTTGACAGGATTGTTTCTCTTTGGCCTAAAATTCTCAGATGACCAAGAAACTTCACCTCCCGGAGTTTGTATTTATCTTCGTCCCCGTCGACAGCCAGTCTCTGCCATCCTCCTGTGCAGTGCCTCTTCATCTTGATGCCTCTTCAGTCATCTTAGGAGGGAATATTGACAAACCGTATTTCTTTCTCATTATCTATTGTATATTCTTCGTTTGCTCATCTCCAGCAGTCCATCAACGTAAACCGGTGTCACACACACCGCAATGAAAGAAAACGCGCCCATTAAATCCCTACTGTTGTCCTCATTTTCTGTATACATCCTTTGTCCTCTGGGTCAAAATGACCCGTCTTCACTAAACCCCCAATATAAGCAGCATAATTGAATTTAAACACCAATTTTTCATCTTGCTTGAAGAAACAACTTGTCATACACCACAAAATGTGTGAACGTGTGAATACCTGAGTTTTCCTCTTCACGTGTATTTCTACAGCTAAGAAAAAAATGTGCAAAAAGTAGTTTTGAATTCATTTTTGATCCCAATAACTCGTTAGTTTTTTTTCTCTCCAGTGAAGAATTTAAATATATTGGCTTAGGCTGGTCACCTGACCTCCACCGACTTAGATGTATATAGTGGAGAGGCCTCCACAACACAAAATACAAAATACACAAAATTATATGGCAGGCTGATAACATACACTCAACAATTTTACGTTATAGATGTAGCCGAATTTGTGCGCGCGCGTGTGTAACCAAGTAACTGGCTATCCTCAGGTCCATACGGGAGCGCGCGACACACATCCGGGTATTCTGTCGAGATGGTCATGGCGGAGGGTACTGCAGTTCTCAGGAGGAATCGGCCTGGAACCAAGGCAAAGGTTTGCTGAAAGACACCGTTATCACGTAACCGATGTCTCGGACGGGTTATCAGATGCATACACCGATGGCGTAGTTTATTTGCAATTTTGCTTTTGTGGGTTGCGCACAAAAAGATCGCATATAACTTGGTAAGGCCGTGACCTGGAAGAAAGAGGCTAAGCTAATGAAAACTGCCTGCGTGTACTTCGTCGATTAACGACCGTCTGTTCCCCAGACATGTGGCATCACTCTCATCAGATGTACATTACGTAGCCATTGTTTGCTGTATCACACATCAAGTTTGATAGGTGATCAAACTGGATAGTTAAATTAGGGAAAACGCTGAGAGCTTTGCGCTTGAAACTGGTCACATCATGGCTGATGCTGGCTTTCGCTTGGAGCAAATGTAAACATGTCGACTGTCCGCTATTTGTTTTATTATTTGGCCCAGTCCAGTGAAACTCACGTAGGACCAGAGACTGCAAGCTATCATTGTTGACTGCCAATGGAGCCTCTTGTCACTCTAATTTGCGTTGTCTCCTCCATGTTTCTCTGTCCACTGACATTTCATTTGCGTCATTAAATGACAGCGAGGGAAGCATACGGGTTTCTCATGTGTAGGCGGACAGGTAGATTGTATTTGTCGATGGTCTGGACTGAAGGTGTGTTTCGTCCACATTACAGGACTTTTACAATTGGCCAGATGAATCCTTTGAGGAGATGGACAGTACTCTTGCTGTCCAACAGGTGTGTTGACACCTTACACTGGTGTGTAGGTGAAAGTGTGTTTCTCATATTCAGTATTGGCCTCCATTAACTTTGTTTTGGCAATTGCAGGGATGCAACAGTTTGAACTAATGGACTGCTAATCTTGTATAACACAAACACATATTTTGCTTTGAGTGTGATGGAACAATAGGTGTTTGAAATAGCCTTTTTCAGAGGGTATTCAGATGTAAGACTGATCCTCCCAAAACTAATGAAGCCAGGAATTGTCACTCAGTTTGTTTACTAGAATAAAGTGAACTGAACTAATTGTGTAATGGTTCTTGCAGTACATTCAGCAAAACATTCGCTCAGATTGCTCCAATATTGATAAGATCCTGGAACCTCCAGAGGGTCAGGATGAAGGTGTGTGGAAGTATGAACATCTCAGGTGAGTAACAGCAATGTGACTGATTCAGCTTGATTTGGGTCACTCTCCCATTCTGACACCTTTGTTCCTCTGTTGTAGGCAGTTCTGCTTGGAGCTGAATGGGTTAGCGGTAAAACTGCAGGTGACTTTGCCCTCAACACACACAATGCTGGAGCCGCTTAGAAATGTATTGGACTCCTCACATGTAATGTGCGTGATATAAATGCATTTTGCATTTTCAATGTCTTTCGTCTCCTGGAAAAGTACTAGTCATTAAACTCTTATCAAATTCAAATCCTCCATTCAAAATAGCAAGGAGCATTGTGGCTGTTGTGTTATAGGCTGTGCTGAACTGATTCATAAATTCAGTGACTATGATGATTGCAGTTAAGTGCACTTAATACAATGCTGCATGCTGAGACAGACTTAGCCTGGAACGTCAACTTGAAAACATCGGGCCGGCATCATTCAAGTCTGACTATAGCAAATGGCAAATAGTGTGGATTCTTTGTTTAGACTCATCCTGATTTAGAAGAGGATAATGGAAACTGTTGTTATCCTCGTCTCCCCTTCTCTCAGAGTGAGTGCCACCCAGACACCTGCACTCAAATGACAGCCACAGAGCAATGGATCTTTCTATGTGCTGCACACAAGACCCCTAAAGAGGCAAGCCCATCCACTGGTTTATTTTTTGATTAATCATTTACCGCATCATACATTTACGCAGTAATGGTGTCTCACTTCAACTGCATCCACAGTGCCCCGCCATTGATTACACCAGACACACGCTGGATGGAGCTGCCTGCCTTCTCAACAGCAACAAATATTTCCCCAGCAGGTTAGTCCTGAACTGATTTCACAGCCATAATTGCCCTTTTTTGATGACAAAGGTCAGTTATACATGTCATCAACACAGCAGAACTGCCTCATATTCCTGCAAATCCATTTTATTCTCAGGGTGAGTATTAAGGAGTCATCTGTGGCCAAACTGGGGTCAGTCTGTCGTCGAATCTACAGGATATTCTCTCATGCCTACTTCCATCACCGCCAGATATTTGATAAATATGAGGTGAGTATTTTGAGGAGAGATGGAGCGGTTCAGCAAATAAAGTTCTGTCTACTGTGTTAGGTGTGTAGTTGTCCTGTTCATTGGACAATTTTTAGTAGTCTATCTTAAAGGCAAACATTAGGTTGCCTAAAATCTACTATGTTGTCTTGCACCCTCTGATTAGTCCCTATGAACGTAATGGATACAAAAATAAAGCAGCGTTTCACCACTTTCACCATATCTGTGCCATATAGAATGAAACGTTCCTGTGTCACCGATTCACCCGCTTTGTGATGAAATACAACCTGATGTCTAAGGACAACCTGATTGTGCCCATTCTGGAGGAAGAAATTCAGAACACCTCATCTACTGGGGAGAGTGAGGCCTAGGATGCAGCTACTGCCACAAGACAGATATTAAACGAACATCAACAAATTCACATTTACATTCACCCATCCAATGTCAGCCCAAGTACACGCATACACACACGAAACTGGGCCTCTGCCAAGCGAGACTGTCCATGTCTGTTTTCAATTTTTTTGTCTTTTAAGAGTAGCAATGGGAATATGGTCCTGCTCTGCCCATTGAATAAGAGATTTTCTATCCCATGCCCCTGTTTCTGTCCATCTGCTCATGCCATCTATGCCACTGCACAGATTTTCATGAGAACAAATCTCTCACACTACTCTTTAGGAAACATTTTCTTTCTGTTGCAAATGTTATATTATCATGGTGAGGCAAATCGTCAACAAAGGCACACACTGACAGCCATCCATTGTAGATAAATCCGATCCCATGTCTGTTTATTTACTGTCATGTCCTTTCACGGTGCTTCACTTTTTTGGTGTCCATTTGTCTTTACTATGTCCCTGTGTTTCCTTCTTGCGTTTCTGTGGGGTAATAAATTGGTCATAAAGTGGATTGCTGAATTACCCTGTTGACTTCCGAATGCTACTAAATTATAAGTGTACTTTGTGCGATAGTGATCTAAGAAACTGAACTCTATCTATGTCAATGTACTAGGAGTCGGACACGCTGACGAATTTTAGGAAGGTCTTCTGGACAACTAATCCTGCTTCGTGACACGCCCCACATTTCTATTTTGTACATGTTTCATATCCTACTTTGTAGGCATGAAAGTAACGGAAACTTGCAGGAAGACCAGGATAGTTAACCCTTTTCCAATGGTTTCCGATGATCAAATGGGAATGACGGAATATTGGCAACATTTATTTTGTTGGATCACAGCCTTCCTTATTTTACCTTCCACCCCTTAAGTTATTTTGTGGGAGGAACCTTGTTTGTCCAACCCACTTTTTTTTTAAGAAACAAATTTTATTACTGGTGGCATTCTCATGATGTCTGTTATTAAAAAAAGACCTAAAATACTTTTTTTTGTGTGGAGAATTGTCTACATGAGTGATCAACAGATTCTTGAAAGATTTGAGTAAGCTCTCATCTAAATCCATCAGCCCTGAAGACTTGCAAAAAGGTGTGTTGATGCCATATTTAAAACATCTGAATGTGGAAAAAATGTCTTATCAAATGGAAAACGAATGGTGGCCACATAAAGGAGGTTCCTGATTCATAAAATAGACTCCAATAATAAAGGAGGCAGCACACACAACTGCACAGAGGAAACGGCACAAGGTTTAATACTGACTTTCTGAAAGAATCAAATATCCCTTTCAAGTGTATTCTTATTCGCTCAATCAATTTCAATCTGCATATGAGTCCCCCCTCAATCCGCATGCTGGTGGAGACAACAATATGAAGTCGTGCAGGCGATGTTCAATATCATTTAACAATGCAATGTGGACACCATTTCACCTTGGTTGTCATTACTTAAAACAAGTGATTCCAAGCAGACTAAGTGAGAGCTTCCATTATCGTATTTCCAGAGTAGACATTTTCGCACATGGCAGCCATTGCACCAAGGGAGAAAATTTGCAGTGAAACTTTGTGTAAATTAAAAGCTTTCTCAATTTTGATTTGGCAGTAATTGATGAATCGTCTACCTTGTGAAAACAACAGACTTGAAGTCTCAGAAAAAAAAAAAAACTTGTATTAAGTCATTAGGCATCGACTCAAATGAACAAGACTGCAAGCAAATGTTTTTATGACCACTAAAATTGGAGTAAGTACTCCAAAAGTATCTGTTGACATACAATTAAGATCACATGCAGTAACAACTTTCAAGTGTTGCTGCTTTCCCTGAATGTTCTTGACTGACACCAAATTACAATTAAACATTAATCACATAATTAACAGTTAGAGGGTAAATTAGCTTGTAGAATAAAAATAAGAATGAAAAAGACAATATTGATAGAACAATGTTGCCTCATTGTGATTCCACATGACTACATGTAGAACCTACCCATGTGGAAAAACGGCATACAGATTCAGAAGAGACAGGCATCAACCCTGAAATTGACTGATGAATCATTGATTCCTGGTTGTCCTTTCCCAACAAATCTATAAACAAGCATGGTAACAGACTCACCTTTTCATACGTCAAGCTTCATAATTAAAATGGGAAATCTTTACCGAAACCGTTTTGAATTGACATTTTTGCCCCGATTCCTTTTGAAGAGCTCAGAGACATGTATTCCTCACCTTGCGTCCAGTGTTAACGCTTTGACAGAATTACAGCCACCTGTTTCCTCCCTACATACATGTGACCTCAGCCTTCCCCTCCTCCTGCTCAAAGACACTTTCCTCCAGGTGGGACAGGGCAATATAGCCCCCTTCGAAAACGGGTAAGTGTCCAAATCCTCCTGAAGTGGGGGTTGGCTCGTTGAGAGGGACAAGACTGGCCACAGCATGACTGGATGAACGACTGGACATGTCAGCATGTGCAGACACAGCCTAAAGATAGGAGGAGAGGCAGATATGAAGACAGTTAGGATTTACATTTTCCTAATGACCAAAGATGACAAGCTGCAGTGTCATTTTAGCACCACAGAGCAAAGTGCTAACTAAGATTTGTTCTCACAACACTACGCAATGGTTCTAAACCAATCTGAATGTTGCATATTGTCCTCTGATCTCACCTGATTCCTCTGGTGTCCAGCTGGACAGTTTCTAACAGGCCTCTGGAGAAACACAATTTGCTTCGTGGCCAGATTCCCATTGCTAAGCAAAAAAGCACAGAATAATAAATAATCAACTTCACCTGCAAATTTGTGACAAAATAATGGGAAAGACCAACATAAAATGGAGAAGTTAGTGGTGGGTGGGATGTACCTGCCATGGCGGATAATTGGGGTGGGCAGCACACATGTAAGCAGCCATCCGAACTCTGCCAGAGTGTGAAGGAGGGGACCATAATCTGTTTTCACACTAGAGTCCTGAATAATAATACCACAAATTCGTGAGAACACAGTTACTGTATACTTAAAGTCCAGGGTGAAACATCAGGGAAAGTATAAGATATTGGGCTATGATGACCAAATACTTCTTGATGTTTTGGTCAGGATGGCACAATTTTGGGGAGTAACAAAGATGGATAGAGACAGAATTTGGCACATCAGAGGAATAGCACTGAAGTAGCAGTTTGGGCATGAGGTCAGGGAGCCAAGATTGAAATGGTTTGGGCACGTGGAGAGGAGATATATATTGGACAAAGGACATTTAAGATAGAGCTGCCGGGGAGGAATAAAAGAGAAAGGCTGCTGAGAAGCTTTGTAGTTGTCGTAAGAAATAACATGAGGATGGTTGGTGTTTCAGCTGAGGACAAAACAGATTGGAAGTTTGAATGAACAGGGCATTACTGAGCCAGGCAATATCAGACTTGAATGTGGATGATGAACAATGTTCTTCAAATGTGCAATAAGTGCATGCAGTGTACTCACTGGTACCTTTACCGACCTCAATAACAGTCCACTGCTCTACGACAATTGTGTCATTGGCGGGAGGCGATGTACTTTTCTCTTCATAAACAAATAATCCCTCCAAGGATCTGAGGACTGGCTCTGCTGCAACAATACATATAAATGCTCAGTGTACATATTGGTCCATATACACTGGAATTATAATAGAATTGTTGACACTGTCAGAGTCAAGGTGATGCCTTGACGCTGACAGTGTCTAGGAAAAAGACGAAGGGAAAAGAACAAAAGTAGGCCAATCTCCATTTAAAAGAGACAATGAGGTTGCTGGGGACAGCAGTGTCTTATTCATTAGAGGGTCACTAAAATGTGTGTACTTGTATGCAGGAGACATCCCCTATATTCTCAAGGATTTGTGGGAGTGCGAACCACTGAAAGCATTGTTAGTACTGTCACAGGGGCTTTCACATTTCTAGAAACTCAAGACCAACCAGCAGCAGAACAGGAAGCTAGGTCTGCAAGATCTCCAAATAAGGAATAAGTGCAAATAAAACATAAATAGTGATCAGACATCTCTGATTTTAAAATTACAATTTTTCACAACAGAATAATGATGTTATATTGGATAAAAAAAAAGCTTTGCATCCATTGGTCTATCTTCATCCAAACGTAACAAATACAAATGAACTAGTGATCATGACTGAATGAATCAGATCACAAGAACATGGTAGAGTGACTACTTGTGCTTGCGGCCCAAGGAGCACCTGGGGATCCACAGCAGAGATGGTGGGAGTACCTTTCTGTGCATCCCAGTAAACAAAAGAGTCCACCAGTGACCAGCCTTTACGGTAGTAAGAGGCAGTCAGCTCAAGCCAATCAGCCTCCACGTCGCTGAGTACTTGACCCTTTCTGGACACCCTCATGGAGATTGCTCCCTGGTGGTAATGACAGGCCAGTGAATCCAAAGGAGCATAGCGTGGACTCCACGAATGAAAAAAGACCAGCAAACAGAGATCTGAAATGAGGAGGTCACACAACAAAACAAAGGTACAACTAATAAGTGACTCAATGTACTCATGACCAAACTGAAAAGGGACTTACTTAACGTGGCCTCAACATACCTTGAAATATAGTAAAACATTGTAATATTTGAAACGGATAAAATTACACCTTAGTTAATTACTGTGTGATGTAATGTGATTGCATTGGTGTGTTTTTGTATTTGACTGTTGAAACCCTGACAGACGGACAGATTCTGAAAAAGAGCATGTTGCACTAAAAAAAATCTCACCAGGACTGTGAGTATTGTCCTCCAAATATGGCTCTGCAGCTGAATCCCGGAGTGCAGAGTTTTGAGTGAAGTGACAATCAGTCGCCTCCCTGTGCAACCCAACATTGCCCACACATCGCCCCTGCTGAAGCACTGAGCCTATGAAGCTAACACCTGCGCAGGCACTGCTGTTCACCTACAACAATATATATTCATATATTCACACACACACACACACACAGACACACACACACACACACACACACACACACACACACACCTATATATACATACAATTATCGATGTACTGCCAAATGCTATCAAAGTGTTCACAGACTTTTATGTCATACAGTTTGTGGCTCTAGAAGACTCTCAAGGTGTATGTTATTCATAAAATAAAACACTTATTTTTCAGTACTCCGGTTCTGGATCAGTAGAATATAGAGGATCAATTACGGCTGACAGATTACACAAATATAAGATGATCACAGAAGAAATGATGATCAGAGAAGAAATTTCAGCATAAGTGTGACTGATGATGGAATCTGTATTTCATCATACACATTTCCTAATTTAGGTGGAGCTCACCCTGTTAATCAGAGCTCTGACGGCGTCACCAGTCAGGGACTGTCCAAGTATTGGCCACTCTTCCACCCGTAACATGGGCAAACTGTGACACATGGATGCTGTGTCTTTTCTGAAACACAAAAGAAACAAAGGTATTTGAGCCTTGTGATGATAATGTAGGAGATGTGAAGCCCTGTAGGGAGCTGAAGTAAAGACATAGTTCTCCAACAAACAGCCAACAATAAGTGATTTATTGACTCGGTGTAATATGGCCAGTAGTTGCTAATCTTCACTTGCCATGGCTGATGGTTCAAGATTCTTTTTAACTGTGAAGATTAAGTATGAGGCTTGAAGCCTAGGTGGAGGTACACAACAGTTCTTTGTAGTACTGTTTGAATTGGGTATATAAAAACCGTCATAAATTTCCTCTTAACATCTCAGTTTTCTTGAGATGATATCAGGTTAAAATAATGATATAATGACATAATATCAGGCACCACAGCTTCACCTCTACATTGTGACAGTCTTGAATCATAGTTACCGCAATTTCATTAGCTGCAGTGTGCGTTTATGAGACTCTTCATGTTGGAGATATGAATTGCTTATAAAATATATTGACAAGCATCTATGTGTACCTTAGACTATACCTTAGTCTGGGACGCGCCAGAATAGCCCTATAGAGCAGGCTGAAGGGCAGGGATCGAGATCGGCCCACAGACAGAAAGATGGGGTGCAGAGCTGCCAGAGTATAGCCTTGGGTGTAGTACGGCTGTAACGCTTGAGGCAGCTCTGAGAAGGAAGCCAAATACTGCACTGTGGGACGGCTACCTGGGTAAATGAGGGATGAAAGAGGATGGCCACATGATGTGCCAGCAAGGGAGGCAGAGGAGTGACAAGAGGCACAATGACTAAAAACGCACCAATACAAGTGTATATGGAGTTCATCTGTGTGTACTGTACTGAATATGCACTGTGCAGTATATGTATCTATGTATGTATGTGTGTACACTATGTTGGTATGCAAGTATGTATTTGTGTGCAAATGTACTTACGTAAGCATGTACACATACATGTGCAGCGCAGTGCCTCACATGTGACAATTATTGTGCCACACTTTAGACATGGGCTTTCTCAGAGGCTGGCACAGATTTTCTTTGTTTGTTTTTTTTTTTGCTTTGTTTTAAACCAAAAATTCTTCCTCAACATATTTTGACACAGCCTGACAAAGGTGACACCAAAGCCTTGGGCTCTTTCTTGGCCTAATTACAATTACTTTTCCAAGTGTTTCCAGTGAAAAGCAACCCACATGACTTTTGCCTCAGTGTGTCACATTTGTTAGTCTCGTGAACATTTTGAATGACCAAAAAAACAAATAAAAAATAAAGCACTCGAGGGGAAGAGGGGCCTTAAGGAGAAATGTCTGACATGTGCAGAAGAGCAGTCAGCATCTGCTGATTCAAAGTCAACGTCCGCGGGCCAGATCCGGCCCGCAAATGAATTATTCATGGACCCCGGGATGGTACTAATTGTATTTTGCGCACCATAAAGCGCACCGTATTTAAAGACTCAGTCTCAATTTAGGGGTCTATTTTTGTACTTCAGCCATACACAAGGCGCACCGTTTTACTCGGCGCATGCTGAAACAAGCTGACGGAAGCAAAACATGAGTTTGGTAGAACTTTATTCTCCTACGTATTTAAAAATACACTTACATTATATGTTTTATTTTATCTTATTTCATACTGTCTTATTCTTTGGCATCAAAACCATCAAAATCCTCATCTTCGGTATCTGAATTGAACAGTCTCGCAAGTGGCGGCAGTCTCGCCATCAAACATGCCGGGTTCCCTATCATCACTGTCGGAGTCGTTGCCGGGTGGCTGCTCATCCCGGCTTTCGTGAATGCTCAGACAACAGTTGAAACAGATACCTTGGCCCAGACATCCACAACCCACTCACAGATGGTGGCGTAACTCGCCTGTCACTGCCTCCGAGTCTAGGTAGAGCTGTGTTCGCCCTCTCTCATCCATCGCTCCCACTACGCTCGCAACTTTACTTTTAACGCCCTGTTAACGCCAATGTCCAGCTGTTGGAGTTCTTTTGTCGATCCTCCCAGGATAATGGATAGCTCCGAATTCAGTTGCCTCACTTGTTTTTTCACAGTAGCGATGATATGGGAGTGCATGGAGTCGCAGATGAACATAGACGGTGATGCGCGGAAAAGTTTAGTGCTACAGTATACCTACCGGAAGTGTGGCAGAGGTAAGCGTACGTACTCTACGTGGCTTTGTGTAAGGTTCTCTATTTGGTTTAACGCTGCCAGCGTACGTAGTGTGTGTATTGCGTCCCTATAACGACGGGAAATGCTCCGACAGTCAATCAAGCGGAGCGCTTACGACAATCGTATAGCAACATTTTTACAGATTTTGGACCTCAGTACACACATGAGGCGCGCCGAATCAAAAGGCGCTCTGTCGATTTTTGAGATAATTTTTTGACTTTAAAGTGCGCCTTATGGCGTGGAAAATACGGTAATTACAATTACAACCAGCCCTCGGCAGTAGGCCGCCCGCTGGTGTTTCGCACGCACCAACGTAACACTACATTCCCCACCATACACCGTGAGTACGATGCACTGCGAGTGCAATGGCGCGCATGGTTAGTCTACAACAGTGGTTCTCAAACTTTTTTCAGTGATGTACCCCCTTAAAAATATATTTTTAGTCAAGTACCCCCTGACACGGGCAAAACATTTTTGGAAGAAAAAAGAGGTACAGTGCCGTAAAATCACTGTCTGATTTATTAAAGCCAAACAACTTATATCTGTGAACCTGAAAAATACATCCATATTGCAAACATTGCATGTAGAAACAAAAAAGAAAAACAGAAGACGGTGATCACCAGGAAGGCATAAATCCAGTCAAAACTGAAATATGCAAAACGCCGCTAATTTATATTGGTCTCTGTAATGGTACAAAATTAAATATATACATAAATAAATAAAATGTGTTCACAGAAATAAATCTATAACTTGATTATAAATAAATTATATTTTGTTTACAAAATAAATTAACTTAATAAATAAAGATTTGCTCATAAGAAAAATAAACGTTACCTCTTTTAGGATAAAAAAAAGAAGATTGCACTTAAAAGATTTTTTAAAGATATTTTGAAAAGCTTCACGTACCCCCTGCAGTACCTCCACGTACCACCAGGAAGGCATAAAACCAGTCAAAACTGAAATATGCAAAACGCTGCTAATTTATATTGGTCTCTGTAATGGTACAAAATTAAATATATACATAAATAAATAAAATGTGTTCAAAGAAATAAATCTATAACTTGATTATAAATAG
>OMPJ01039238.1:0-44889 GCA_900312935.1 Carapus acus | reverse complement strand
AACATATCCACTAGGGTTATACAATTATAGTTAATGATTCATATCTGTATAGTTAACAGAATTCATATCTGGACAAGAGATAAAATTGTGAGAGGAAAAAAATACATCATGTATGATATCATGTTTGCAAATTAAACATTACAATGATTGACATTAAAAAAGAAACTAAAAAGAAACTAGATAAAGATAATGTATTCCATTCTGAGCAGTCAAAGATAACAACGATAACAACAACTTGCAATGTGAGGTTGAAACTGCATTACTGGATAAAGGCTAAATAAGACAAATCTGCACAGGTAATCTCAGCAAAATAAACCTGAGAAGTCCAATTGAACCCAATTCAATTTGACCCATGACAGCGCAGGTGACGAATAAAACTTGGCACAAGGAATTGCTGATTCATCACAGTGTTTTTCCAGGCATCATTTCCTGTGTGAACATTCTCTGCCGAAAGACCATTGTCTGTTCACACTGGAGGTCGGTGGTTGTAAATGTAGATGATATTTTGAACTCACTGTATAGAATAGTATGCAATGCAGACTGAGCAGGCACAAACTGACAGATTCCAGACTAATGGAAAATGATGTCGCCGGGAAGCTTTGCTGGAGACCAAGATGTGACTCATTGAGTGGTTGGTGCACTGAGACTATCCAGGAGGGGCATTAAAAAAGTAGTTTTCCAAAGGAGTGACACATCATTATGACTTCAAGCTCAGGATTCATAAAAAGGTCAACTACTGCACAACATACTGCATTACCATATTTTCCAGAATAAGAGTCTCTTTTTTTTTTATTTGGCCAGCGGGGCGACTTGTACCCACATGCGACTTCTATGTGAAATCATTTGAGTATAAATTTTTTTGTTTGTTATTGCCACAAAACGACAACTATGAAAGGCCACTCTAGGCTTGTGTACCAATATCTATTACTCTTATACCACTAAAAGTTTTAACGCGTAATTTACAGTGATTGCAGTGACTAAAGCGGTGCTTTCTCTTCTGGGCAGAGGAGGAAGCAGCTCTTCATCTAACGCCGTAGTAGGCGCAGTTGTTCAGAAGCGACAATGACGATGATGAATTCAATGGATTTTGTGATTTGGGCTGAGATCGATGGTTTGGTGAAGTTGTTGGCTTGTTTTTGTATGCTTTGGTTGATGGAATAACTGTTATGTTAACATACAGGACATGTATTCAATTAGTTGTCTATACTTGATGTACCTGAATAACCATTAATAACCATGTTATTATTATCATAACTTGCCTTTCGAGATGAAATGTCTGTCCTTGGTCTTGAAATTCATAAAATTACTTTCCCCCCAAAAATGCCACTTTCAGTGTGTTTTTTCAATTGTTGTGCATTTGTTGTCTTTTGCAGTACTTACAGTACTTCGCATTTCAAAATTGTAGTCTTATTTATGATGCTGCTGACAACAGTTTGTCAATTCAAAGGAATCTCTGACTGCCTATCTCAGTTAGTGAGTTTAAGTCTGTTAAATCTTGCACTGCCACTCTCCATTGAAAAAGATGGCTCTCAAACTTTGTCCCAAAGTGAGTTCCTCAAAAATTCCCAATTCAACATTGTATTTCCTTTACTAAATATTGGATGAAAGTAAAACATTCTATTTTATGGGTAATTAGTGAAAAATCCTCATGACATTAGGAAAATGTAAAAATGTTTTTCATATTGAGCGCAGTGTTGAGGTCATAAGAAGGGATGTACTGAACGAGCTGCTGAAATAACATCTCCTGTATACATCATATCACATGAAAATGATTTTACCATCAACAGGACAGACCTTTGAAAATCAAAAATACATCCAAAACCTGAATCAAAAATTTGATTTGCAAGTTTAAGATTTAGTTTCAGACGATTAAAGCTTCCAGGAAAACGTAACAAAAAGGCACTAACCAACTTCAAGTAAAATAATCTTGTGCAAAGTGAACAAATGGGCTAAAACTCAGAGGTGCAAATTTAAAATAAATCAAAGGTAGGAAAAAAATACCTTGTGAATAATGGAGAAATTGCAAAGACGAGACGAGAAGTGAAGGGAGGCCAAAAAAGTGAGGCAAGCCCAGTGTCTGGACAAACCCAGAAATCTGCACATAAAATGTATTTGGACCCAAAAAAGGAACTATCACTGCAATCAAAACATCTACTGACTAAATGTAAGTGTTTCTATCAAAGTTTTTATCTGAAGAAAGCTTTAAGGCTCCCTTGTTTGCTCCTCTGACAAAACCAAGGAAAAAGGAAAGGATTCCTGCTGCACACTAGGAAGAAGGAATGTACAAGGCTGAAGTGATAAAATTATGTAATCACATTGTACATTAGAGTCAATGTATCTACTTTTTTTTTTTTTTTTTAATTCAAATACCCCACCCACAATTGAACTCAGACATCTGCTTTGTCTCCATTGATGATGCCATTTCACAAGAACAACATCACAAATTTATCGACAGCTGATGATAAGACTCTCAAGTACTAAAAGAGTCAATTGTCCTAATTTGTTCTCCCTCCTTCCTGTTCAACGTGTGACGCTATCGTGCTTTTTGTCCTTACATATGGAAAAACAGTTCCAATCCTTGTGATAGAACAAATTTACAGGAAGAGAACTGACCCAGAGGACAAATGTCAAAATCTTTCTGCTATTCCTGTGAATAGAGCAAGTGTCATTTCATTGTGACATTTGCAGGCTCTCTGGGGGAACACTTCATTTCAATCTGAACAGATGTCCATCTTAACAGTTTGTCTCAGATTTCCAGATACAGCACATCAGCCAGGTCATAATGAAAGACATTTTCCTCTACATAGAAAAAAAACAATACTCTGTAAATAAAGCAGTCAGCGCGTCTTTAACCAAAGCGAGTAGCAGCAAGTACAGACATACCTTGCACTTCAGAATAATGAGTAACCTCACATAGCTAATGGCCCGTCTTATCTAGAGTTACAGAATAGCACATTTGGTATACAGTTGAATCTGTCATAAGATGCATATATGACAAAGGACAGTGTGAAATGGCAGTTCCATGAATAAAAAGCTTTGAGCATAATGACAAAGTTAGGTCAAGTCAAGTCAATTTTATAACATATTCAAAGAGTTCATCTTTGAATATGGGATCAGACAATTAAAATCATCAGATTATTTGACATCTGAGGGCCCCCCTCCCCACTTCATAAGGAACCCCCATCACTCATATGCCGGGAACATTTTTCTTTCTGTAAATACTTGCCCACTTTGCGTTATCCCTCCTCTGTATGTATATACTGTACTCACAGTAGCTGAACGTCTTTATTATTTATTTATCTGGTGCTTCCTTACGCGTGGCATCCGGTGCAGAGGGGCAAAGTAAGAATTTCATTGCGCAGGGAAACTTGTCTGTATACTGAACATATGACAATGTAGCCTTGAATTGAGTTGATTCGCAAATTTCATTGAGGCAATGAATGTCGAAGTAGACATTATTCTGTTTCATTTCCTCCAATAAGACTCAAACCAAATCCTTTACCACTAATGGCAAGAAAGTGGAATAACGGTGACTTAACAACTGCAAAACAGTGGATGTATTGTGGGGGGAGGTAGAGACAGCAGAGGAGGGAGTTATTGGAAAGGTCCTCCCGCCCAGAAGGTTGGAGAGGGTGGTGTATAGAAAAGGCAAGGGGAGGAACCACACGCAAAATATTTAAGGTGCATATGCAGAGCTGGGCTTCAGTGAGGAGATAACAGAGCCTAAATGAACTGCTGGTCAAAGGAGGGCTGCATAGAAATTCAACAGTATTTATCCTTGAAGCAACATCTCTACATTTCTACAGCAACTTCTTATCTATTGCCGAAGTGAACAATCAATCCACCGGGACCTGTGGAGATCTAGAGTTTTGGTAGAAGATGGCAAACGTAAACTTGAGCATTGTGGCTTTGGGGGTCGCCCTGCTCCTGCTTGCAGAAACGTGGGCTCAGAGTCCAAGGAAGAAACTGGCACCGATCAAGTCTCCTAAGGCTCAGTGCTGTGATGATGTGCGCTCTCTTAAGGTTCAGGTGGCAAATCTATCTAGCCTCCTACAAGAGCTGACCCGCAAACAAGAGACCGACATGATGAACTTTCAAAGACAAATAATGGAGCTGGACAAGCAGAACCGGCAGCAAGAAGCCAGGGTAACAGAAGCAGAGAGCAAGTATTCTGAGATCAACAACCGTGTGGAGATCATGCAGCTACAGACCCTTCAGTCTGCCACTCAGACTTCATCAGGTAAGAGGAAATCATTTGTAAAGTAAATGAAATATGATTCAGCTATGAAAGCTCAATTGCACTCCCAGGCTTACCCTCTCCACTGAAATGACTGATTTAGCATACACACATATTTGTGTTCTACTGTCTCTCTCATTCTTGAAACACCACCAACACCTAAAAAGATAACCACTCGCTCACACTGTGAAAACCTGTGATCTGTGTTGCTTATTTGAATCAAATATTCAAACAGCTCAGCTGTTACGCATTAACTGAGTTGTACAGTGTACAGAAGTCATTCCTATGGGGCTTGGGTCTCATGTCAGTGTGAGCTCAATTAAACCAAAATCAGCTGCACTTTATTTCAACATATCATCATGCTTTATCAGGATGGATAAAAGTTATTGTATCAAGACCTTAAAAGTGTGGTCAAAGAGGGTGACATTTAACTCATTGACAAAGAGAACACGAGGAGGCCATATGAAAAGTGTCAGAGGCAGACATTACAATTTCCACTGTAAACTGTTTTTCAGCATGGCTACATTGTTAATATGTATAATGTCCTCTATCTAACTTTTGTTGGAGCTATAAAGTCACTAACTTATCTTGACAATCACAGAGCTGTTCCAATTTGTGTCATTTCGAAAGGTTTTGAAAGTCCATTAGGTCCATTTAGGCATTACTGACATGACTTTTTTCCCCACAGATGCCATATATGACTGTGCATCATTGTATACCAAGAATTACAAAATCTCTGGCGAATACACGTTGCCTAAAGATGAGTTCCTGAAATCCTCAGAGCTAAATGTGAGTATCAGAGTAAACTGTGAGTATAACACATCCTGACTGACCAAGATGTTACCACATAAAAGGTTACTTAATTTTCTTCTAATGTCCTAATGCAGGTATTCTGTGACATGGAGACAAATGGTGGTGGTTGGACAGTTATCCAACGACGCAAGATTGGCATCACATCGTTCAACCGTGACTGGAGGCAGTACAAAAATGGATTTGGAGCGGTCCGAGGGGACTTCTGGCTGGGCAATGACAACATCTTCCGTCTAACAAGGCAGCCTTCTGTACTTAGGATTGAGTTGGAGGTAAGTATTGGGAAACATGTCACGCATGTAAGTTTAGGCAGAGACACAGAGGAGAAAGACGTTTTGAATCTCACACAAACTAAACTATTTGAAGGTTGTAAATGGTGTTTGCCGGGCCACTGGTATTCCTGTGGGTGCTCACTGTGAAAATCTTCATAATAAATCAAACTGCATTTTGTGGAAATGAGACAGCTCAGGAGAACCCTTTTTCCCCCAAGTTCTATGACAGACTCCCTGTAAATCATCTTGTATTTATTTTCCAATGTAGGACTGGGAGGGACAAACCCGTTATGCCGAATACGGCTTTTTCACTGTGAGTAATGAGCTCAACAGCTACAAGCTTTTCCTTGCCAACTACAGTGGGAATGCTGGAGACTCACTCCGCTATCACAACAACACTAACTTCAGCACAATCAACAAGGACAATGACAAATGTGTGGATGATTGCGCCTCACTTCGTAAAGGTACAGTTCTACCCGAGAGCGACTAAAAGATCCAACAGTAGTCACACAATGTTTCAGTGTATAAATGCAACAATACCTAATGTATCACCTTGTTATGTGTACAGGTGGCTATTGGTACAACTGCTGCACTGACTCAAACCTGAATGGCGTTTACTACCGCTACGGTGAGCACACAAAGAACACAGATGGGATCACTTGGTACGGCTGGCATGGGTCCAGCTACTCTCTGAAAAAAGTGGAGATGAAGGTGCGCCCAGTAAATTTCCAACCCTAAAAGTTGAACTGCATCCTATGGGTCAAGATCATACATGTGCTAGCTCAAAATTCTATCCAAGCAAATTGTCTTTCCGTCAAATGTTACATGGAAGGTGTTATTGTGTGGATTCATGTCAGAATGATGAATGTGTAATGGAATTACAGTGTTTGTAAATTGTAGTTCAATTCATATATTTATCAAAGAAGTATTCTTGTCTTTGAAGCTCTTTCATTGAAATAGTTTCACCATTGTTATGTCTTAAACTGTCTTGACATCAGAATGCACAGCATTTCAGAGGTGTTTCCGAAAAACATTTACAGTGACGGCAAATATTACAGACTATTACAAATTGATGCTGGCACAAGTGAACAATGATCTACAGTATACGATTAACTAGAACACCACCAACCATTAAATGCAATTCTATCAATAATACAGCATCCTTTTTGTAAAAAGCTGTCATTGGTGACAGACATATAATTTGTAAAATGTGTACAGCTCTTTTATTATTGTGTTTTATTGAAACAGAAAATAAAGTGGTTTAGACAAACAGAGTGCTCAATTGTCTCCATGTGGTTCTCATGTTCTTCATGGTAAAAGGACATTATTCAAAATGTGCCAAAGGAAAACAGTGCCTAAGAATGAATAAATGGATTCCTGACATTCATGTTCAACAGTGAAACCACATTTTCCCTTTGCAATTGACCTCTGACACTCGGTCACATCCCGACACCCTGGCCAGAGGTCACTGGACACCTAAGTGCACTTCAGGAATGAAAGACCACACACATTCTATTCACCGCTATTCTACCTTCCAATGAAATGCCTCAATCCTGAGTGCTAACTGCAATGAAAACAATAGCACCATTTTGGTTCGTTAAGGAACAGAGCACTTCCTGAGCACATTCCAACTCCGTACACAAACTGCAATTCTACAAAGGCTCAATCATAGATTTTTTTTTCTTTTTTTGTTATACAAAGTCACACACAGTCCTCACTGTAGTGCTGATATTTATTCCCAACCCTAAAAAGAAATGGCCATTGTGGAATACTTGACACCTGAAATCAAGACCTTTGAGTTGAAACCAATGGCAGGCTTTTTCCAACTACAACTGGTGAAAGAATCAAAGTCCTCTGCAGATAAAAGTGACCTTAACTTGAAATATGAAAACATCAGTGCTAACTTTTTTACTTGAATTGTCATACAGGAAAGGTTTGTCATTCACCCACATTATTTCAATTATAACTGTACTCATTATGAATGGTGGTAAAATGTGCATTCTGTTTTGAATCAACTGCCGAAAGGCCGGTACTTCTATTTGGGTAGGTTACAGTGAAAGAAACATTTGTAAATTTACAAAAATGCACCAGTAAAAACTGTCAATATTGAACCCAGCAGGCACACAGAAGATTTACACAAACACTGTACTAGCTTTATAATTGAAGCTGGCACAGTCCTTCAGAGGCACTACTGCATAACACTGTAGCTTGTCTGAACATCTGAGTTCAAAGTGCGTCAAAATATTCCTGGTGTTTGACTAGTTTAATGACACCTTAAATGAATGCTTGATTTCTTGACATCATTTTGAGAAGTAGCATGACCAAATAAGTTGATTGAAAAAGCCAAAAATTAGATATAATACCTCCAGCACATTTTGTATCAAAAACTGTAATATTTAATAAGTAACTTAAATGTTAAATCAAATTTAACATTTAATTTCCAGCCATGTCCATGGTACCCAATAGAAGCATGGCTACACACGTGTCAAACACACGTGGCCTTCCTGCAGTGCTACTATGTTGCATTCAGGACTGACATGCGAGAGGGTTGTACTGCATTAAAGATATGTGAGTAATTCAGTCCGGAAATAGACAAGTTGAGCGTTAACCTGAACCATCGATTCCAATTCTATGATGAAGTCAGTGATACAAACAAATAAGGGATTTGCATCTTGAAATCTATTTCAAGATGCTTAACAAAATGATGTACTTGCAAATATGCAATACACAATGCTCAATTTCAGATGTCCCTATGCCACTGGTACCACAGGTGGAAAATGTGACACAAGTGTCTCTGTCTTGGACAAAGAACTGGGAGACCTGATTGCTTAGTCAGATGTCACAGTCATACAGAATGTGCAAAAACTTGTGATATAACTTGAAGGCCAAGTGCCTACCGGAATGTTACGAAAAACTCCGTGAGTACTAGTAAATCGACTGAAAACTCTATGACTCATCACTCCAGAAACAGCAGCGACCATACTTTCACAAAATCTGTGCGTCACATTTAATTCCAGCAATGAGTCAAATGCAGATCCAGGCTTTTGTAGTAATTTTTGCACACTAGCGTCTAGCTATTTTATGGGAAATCCTGCCGAGGTGAGAACCAGATGGAGATATTGAAAACACCAGAGTGCCGGCTCCCATCATTCATCATCATCAAGGCCCCAAAGAAATTGAAAACAGGTTCCTGAGAAACACTATTCCAGACACGCACAGATGAAAAGGAGGCAAGCATCCACTCAGATGCCTGGAAAACAGATTTCTCCATGCAATGCCAAAGACAGAAATGTAGAAGAATGAGAAAAGAGGATGGAAAAGATATCAAAGAATTACAGGTTGGTGTAAATGTGTTATTTGTTTGATAGAGTAAAATATAATCAATCTATACTGTTTCAGTAAATTGATGTGATGTCAAGATCAGCATACACTTTTACTAATGGAGATCCCTGGGAATTAATAAGAAGTATAAACCTATGAAAAAAGGATGGTGACAAACAAGCTTATATGAGGGGTTTTCAGTGAAATCAAAAACAGTATACCCAAAATGGATCACAAATGCTGAGATAAGATCAAGAGCCAAAATTAAAATCCAATTCAGAAGCATTCTGCAATGCTTGCACTCACAGTAACAGGATAACATAGGGTCTACTCAAGTCAAAGGCTAATGTAGTGGCTTTTGCACAATTTGCACAAGACACACTAATTCACACAAATTACCTCAAAATAAGTGAGATTGGGGCAGATGTATTAAACAGTTGACTGTTCTGTGACTATGCAAAAGTATCATATGGCTTCACACACGTTTTCTTGAAAAAAGATAGCATAGATGACTCAAAATCTTTGGCTCTGTGTTCCCAGTATATTCAGATAATACTTGTGTCCAAGTCATTCAAGAGAGGAAACATCAGGTGAGTGACTAGCACAACTTTGCATGACACATAGTCTAAGGTTTTAATTCAGCATGTGTTAGTACCATTCCACTGAATCTAAGACATGGGTGCCTAAGGAAAAAATGTGTCCCGTGCGACTTGAATATGTTTTTCTTCATTATCATTCATTTTTGGCTGGTGAGACTTTAACTGTATTTTCCAGACTATAAGTCGCTCCAGACGATTATCATCAGTAATCAGGAATCTGGAATCTGTTCATTACAACAATTCACATTGTCTATGAAATTCTCACATGCCTGAAGAT
This sequence comes from Carapus acus, assembly GCA_900312935.1. Classification (NCBI taxonomy): domain Eukaryota; kingdom Metazoa; phylum Chordata; class Actinopteri; order Ophidiiformes; family Carapidae; genus Carapus; species Carapus acus. The sequence continues at coordinate 35,373 of OMPJ01039238.1, read as the reverse complement.
GCATGACAATTAAGAAAAAAATAAATACCGGTAAATAACACATATAAGTCACACTGGACTATCTGTCACATTGATGGGGGAAATGTATTTTCAAGGGAGTTAACCAAATCCTCAAGACACGACAAATCACTAAATTAATTGAGTTCTTCATCCTTGGTGTCGCTTAGCGTGCTATGCTTACCCCGGTAACCCCAGAAGTAAAAAACAAACCAAACTGAGTACATGTCTGGCATGTTTACATTACAATCATTCAGATAACTAAAGCATACCAAACCCTCAATCTCACTCCAAATCTTAGGGTGAATCCATTGAATTCTTCTTCCTCTGTGTTCCTAAGCATAGCATGTTGCTATGATCACCCCAGTAACCCCAGATGTAGGTCAAGCTCGCCAGAAGTAAATGAAGGATGCTACCGTGGTACACTAAACCCAGCATCCCCGCAAGTAGATGAAGCGCCAGAGAAGTAGACAATGATGACACCACTTGAGGAGGTGGTGCATAAACTACCGTTATGTTGTAATTCTAGTACTCCAGGATTGGTAGATAATGGTGCGTAACACCATTATGCAGTTGTCAGTGTGACAATAATGAACAGTTGAAATTACATATTTTAGTGATTTCACGCATGAATCATATCTGAGCACAGGTCGCACCCTGAACGAACGTATACTCCGGAACATATGGCACTATGGAGCAAGTTATAGTCCTTAAAATACAGTAATTTGTACTTCAAAGGATTTCATCTTAAGCCATGTGAAGGTTTCCAGTAATAATTTTCTGCTTGTAGGTTACCTACCTGATTAGAGACTCCAATATGAGAGGAGAGGCACCTTTCTGAAATTCAAGCTCTTTGTAATGTAGCGCTTTTGCATAGGCACGGCATTTAGCAGCTCTCTCCCCAAGAAGCACAATTCCATTGTCATCTCTCAGAGGCAGAGGCCCCTGAAAAGGAAAAGAGGACATTGACCTCTTAATGAATTGTCATTGATATGGTGTGTATCCTGCAATCAAAACACCAGTCTCTAATCATCTGGGTTTTTGACAATTGGGACGGATCTATATTTTGAAATTTCCTTGATCAATACACGTGTGGATCAATTAAGTAGCTATTCACCTACCTACTTAGATCATCAATAACACCTTACAACTAATCATATCCCATTCTTGCACAGCTCAGTACAGTGAAAGCTCTACACTTATGATCACAACAGAACAAGTCATATACTGTATACACTGTACATACAATTTTGCTGAAATAATTGTTCCAGCATTGGTTTAATGGTTTAATAAACAAATTAGGGCAAATGAGGATTCGGCTGGTGTTAATTTTTTTGACACAATCGAATAAACTGATTGGCTCCTTGCAATTTTATTTACTGTGCACACACCACTGCTTTTTTCACCCAAAAAGGTGTTTTATAACATGAACCTGACAAAGACAATGCCAAAACATTGCTGTATGTGTGCAATAGCATTCATTTTCAACAAAACAATCTTAAGAAGACTGTACAAAAAAATGTCAGATTTAGCAGTGTGTATGGGCAACAATTAGCTCATTAGTAGGAGGATACTTACTCCAACAGTGGCAAGTTCTTTAATTTTAATGACTCTGAACTGAATTCAATTTACGACTGTCACTTCAGAGGCATTGATTGTGCAAAATAGAATGCCAAGTCTATATCTCATATTTACTACTATTGCTCTGTTGCACATACGAATGTTGTGAAAGTGAAATACAACGGGTTTGCAATTGAGGAATAGATGCAGATGAAACAGTTTGATAAACATCTCTATCTAACCTTGTCACTGTGCTCCATAAACTCTGCCAGGTTGAGGAGGGTCTGTGTAACTTCAGCAATGTCCTGTGACGTGAGGGCTAACTCAATGCTGCGAATGAGCTCATCTTGCTGGTCCTCACTGAGTTCAGACCAACATGATAGGAAGGCTGCATTGAAGAGATCCCTGAGGACATCCACAAAGTAATCAAAGATGTGTCACGTGTGCATTTGTCAACAAGAAGCATGTCAATGTTATTACACAAATTAACTCCACATTTCTGAGGATTTTTAAAGATAACTCCGAAATCAAGTGCAACAGTCTTTCAGAACTTCACATAGTATGTAGACGAGACTCAAAAACTGCATGTACATTTGTGTCAAAAGCAGTGATGATCAGAGGAGTTACTCATCTCCAGATCTGGCAGCAATTCAATTGCATAGATGAATGCAAACAGATTTACAGCGATGAGTTTTCATTGTTTTCTGTAAAATAATCATGGAAAATTTAGTGCATCTATGCAAGAGCTCTCATTCAAAAAAAAAATCCACATCGAGAAAGTGGCATGGTTCAGACAGCCTGGGTGTAATCTCAGTTTGCATCTGAAAAAAGGCCAATGTCAAAGTGTCCTTGACCAAGATAATGAAATTCCTGTCAGCACCCTGATAGCCTAGTCCCATGAGGACCTTGGACAGTCCAGCGCTACTCACATATTGATGATGGGTCAAATGAAAAGAAGCCATTCCCTTGGGAATTGACAAATATTGCAAAATATGAGAAGGATGCTACATAATTTGTGGTATTGAGATCAGTGGTGACTGCAATCATATACCTGGCGAGTGGAATGTAGGTTTGGGCCAGTGACCAGCAGGAGCGCAGGGCTGGAGAGGATGACTCCTTCAGCAGAACAACACTCAAGCGCCTCAGCCACTCTAGCCAGTCGTCTTTTGACACCTTCCTGGCAGCACCCCAAGCCTGCACAAAAGAATAAGTCATTAGTTGATCAACAGGTCCACAGAGGTGGAAAATATGTTCTGCTAAAAACGTTTTCACCTTTTGAAGTGCAGTTGTGCTAACATGAAGCTTTTTCATTGGTCCTGCCTCTACCGGCCCGCTGACAAGCGCATCGCCCTGGTTACCCCGAAGGTGGCGATGCTGAAAGATCAAAGGGTCCTCTTCCTCTTCTGCCAAAGTATAGCCCTATAACATACAATATAAAACAGACACAAACACACACACAAGCCAAAGAAGTACAATGTCAGATTACACTCCAAAATATGTTTTGTCAATGCACAGTTAAGTACATTTTCTTTCCCTGAAATATCTAATGATTAACAGGGTGGTTTAAGGACTGGCTTGAGGTGAACAACACATAAAAGCATTGGCTTATTCACATTTCACAATTCTACTGTTAAGTCACAAGCAGTTCATATCAACCTTGAAAGCGACTGCTTGTTTTGTCTGGACTGGGAATGGGTTAAAGAACAATGAACATCTGTCCATTTGTTCGAGCAAATTGTTTACAGTATGACAGTTTGAATTGATTCCAGGTGTTGAAGAGAATAATGGCATCCAGGCAGAGATAGAAAAGAGGCAGCACTCACCTTAACAATGCGACAGATGAGTATGTCATAACGTTGGTGGTTGATTCTGTGCCTCAGCATGACTTTGTTAACCATGGGAATGAATATCTGGTACTGAACACACAAGGATGAGGACAGCCGATTAAAACAGTATGTACATGCTCATCTTGTGGTATGGCCTTCCTAAATAGAACCTTACATCTCATCTTTTTACGCATCTAGCATTGGTCTGATATCAAATGAATTCAAGCTAAGGCCCTGACAGGCGTACATGGTTTCTGGAGTTAAGGCTCACATGGGTGGGGCTGAGTGATGAGGGCGAGAAAGGAGAGGTTAGGAGTAAACGTGACCTCATCCATTCTCATAAACACCACTCCCCACCGCCGAATGGTCAATGACATCAGCGGTCTGGCAGGAAGCAATAAAGACTGGGGGGTGGGTACAGAAATGCTGTTCCAATTAAACCAGCAGCAGGGAAGCTGGAGTTAGTCTACTTAATGATAGCTGCATCTGCGGAGAACACGGGACAAAGACAGCTACCTTTTTTCCCAACTGGAATACCAGGGAGGACAGGGTGTCCATGGAGGTAGAGCGCAACTCAGGCGTGCTGTCAAGTGTTCGGACAATTGGGTGAATGATGCGTGACGCATAGTCAGTAAAGTCCAACGACTCGGTGAGCCTGTCCAGCGTTTCTAAGGCAACCCTACATCAGTCAGAAAAGAATACATTAGAAAAAAATGCTTTCACTTCGCTCACAACATTGATGGAACAGCTTCAAATGCCTTTTTATATGCCACAAAAGAGATATACATTCTTTCCTGAAAGAAATGAAAAATCATACATGGCATGATAGTCAGCAGAGCCGACAGTGGTGCTCTTGGCTCTTCTAATTTGGCCAAGGCCACATCTTTGAAATTTTGTGCATTCATACTAGCTTGCATGTGCAATCAAATTTATTACTTCCCTACCCGAACCATGTAACCAAACAACATTAAGTTATACTGACTTGCGGGCCTGTAGTGGCACATCAGAGGCATCAAACAATTTAACGATGGGAGGCAGCAGCAAGTGGAGATAATCGTCCAAGTTGGCACCAAAAAGCTGGATGGCATTCAGCAGCTACAAAAAATAAACAATGGGTATACATAGCGTTGGGTAAGACATTTGCACTGATTGATCACTGAATTTGGAGGACCGCAATTTCGAAAGTTAACTAGGAATATATACTGTGTAATTTAATCCAAGCAACAAAGTATTTTGGAATAACAAGTCAAGTCAAGTCAAGTCGATGTAATTTGTATAGCGCCAAATCATAACAGTAGTTACCTCAAGGCGCTTAAGGTTAGAAGTTGCACTTTGGGGTATAGTATGATAGAAGACAGCAGTCACTCATGATGTTGGCAGTGCTCGATCAATTTCAATTACTTTTATGACATTTTGTTTGTCTCATCTTGAGTTTTGAGTTTCAGCTGTGCAAGACTTCCATAGAGGTTAACAAAGTATGTAATTAATTTAGTCTATTAGAATATCTCAAAAAATGTGTAGTTGTTACTACTTGATGCATAAAGCCCTGTGGTGTGTGTTACATGCAAAATATCATGGCATGTTGTAGGAAATGGATGTTTTATTCTCAGCTGCTATTAAATGTTTCTCAAAACGTACAGATTATCATAAGCTTGGCTACCTTTAACATTAGAGAGAACAAATTGTCGGTTGTATAGCAACATACTCTACTCGGATGTTGCATTTAAAACTCAACAACACTTCGCATGACCATCTCTTCTCCCTTTTTCTACCACCCACTCTTCAAAATAGCACATGTTGAGACTGCAGGAAGCTGAGGTGAGGGTCGAGAGTGGGGTGGTTGGACAGAGGTGCACGACAAAATGATGGACGTATGTTTTCTTTTCTTCTCCTTTAGACTTAAAGAGTAACTTGATTCCCCTAACTCCCACCTTTGTGTGACCCTCCTACTTAAGCTTAAGATGAAGCTACAGGCCCAGAGCGTGGTTATAGACTATCCAGACAGTGGACTGTTGGGGCCTCTTATTTTTCAGACAGTGAGACAAAATACAAGTGGAGACAGAAATCCTGATAAAAAAATGACCTTTTTCATTTTTTGTATACAGTCTTCAAACTATCCAGGAGAAAAGCAAACTCAAGTGTCGCAGTTTTTGACATGACATGACATGAGAACTGGACCACGTTTTTGGGAATGACCTTTAATGGACCACCCATTGTAACTCTTGATGCCATTACTGATTACATAGTATAAATTCCTCAAATAAATACTGATAACCGCTTATAATAAATACTGAACATCGATACATAAGGATCCACATACATTAATACATATCATGGTGTTTGACAATACAAACTTCAGTCTTGCACCAACACACATTGACACACACACATACAGTATACAGTATATAGCAACAGGTCTGAGTTGACATAAAATTTAAATCAACATCTTTTTGCTTTGTCACCTGGGAAACTGTTGTCAATCTCATGAATGAAATATCTCCTCCCCCTGCAGTGATTGGGATAGCCAGCAGGAAATAATGAAAGGTCTGTAGTTCTCCTGAGACAGCCTGACTGGTAACAGTGGGCCAAGCAGTGCATTGCCGTGGCAGTCAGTTAAACCAACAAAAACTTGGTGTGGTAGGAGCTCTGTGAGACCATGGAGGTAGACGTTTAATTGGTTCCAAAAATGTTCTAGAAAACTGTCAAACACCTCTGGGTGGTTGGAGGGTGAGTGACAACCCTCACACTGTTGACTGCAGAGACAGGTGACTGCTGATATAAACTAGGAAGATTGCTGAGTGGCGTCTGGAATACTTGTTCTTCAACATTACAGATCGCCTACTTAATCCTCTGTCTAACAAATGTCCTTTCACACAAGAATATTCATTTTTCAATTTGTTTTTTGTAGGACCTGTGCAGGCGCAGCCCCAAACAACTTCACAAAAGAGTGAAATATTATAGATGCATAAGATTCATCAGAACACAGTGAAATAATAATATTCTATAATTATATTATATATATATATTATATATTATATTATATAACAATATTTTGTGTAAGTTTGACATTTATGGCTTACAGATACCACAAACGCAGAATTCAATGTCTTGGGACATTTGAATATTACATACTGAATAGAAAATGTAGAAAGGCATTATACCAATAAAAAAATATATTGTAGTTACACCAATTAAAAGAAAGGTTATAACATAAATGTCAAGCCTCTGGAAAGTATATTCATTCCTATGCACGCAATACCTATCGGGCCTCTTTCTGCGTGAAAAACTGTATCAGTGCAGCATGGTATGAGGTAATCATCCTTTCGCATTGCTGAGATGTAATGGTAATGTGTCATTTTCCATTTACAATACCCAATAGATTCCCGATGGCGTTTAGGTCGTCCGACTTTGATAACAATCAAGCACATTAATACCATGGTCGGAACCACTTTTTGGTACTTTTAGAAATGCAATCAGCATCTCCATAAAGCTTGTCGGTAGATGGAAGTATGAAGTACTCTTTAGTGTCCTGGTAGATGGCTGCGTTGGATAAGGACCACAATAAATAGTTGACTCAACACCAGTGGATGACATAGAACCTCAAATCATCACCAACTGTGGAGATCTCACATTGGATTTAAGCAGTGCGCATCTCTCTCCTTCCCTCTCTCTCCCAACCCGAGCGGTCAGGGCAGTTGACCGCCCACCTGTAGCCTGAGGAGCACTACCTGCTCCATCCTGTAAAGCGCCTTGAGATAACTCCTGTTATGATTTGGCGCTATACAAATTAAATTGTATTGTATTGTATTGTATTGTATTCTGTGCTTTTCGAGCCTTCCTCCTGACTCCAGAGATCTTGATTCCCAACTGATGTGCAAATTTCATTTGATTTGATAAGAGGACTTTGGATAACTGAGCACCAGTCCAGTTCTGTTCTTCTTTGCCCGAGGTAAGACTTGTCTAATGGTGTCTCAGGTTCAGGGGTGGCTTGACACGAGGAGTGTGACATTTGAAGCCCATGTCGTGGATTTGCCTGTGTGTGGTGGCTCTTGATGCATGACCTTTGTCTCAGTCCCCCCCTTATGAAGCTCCCTGTTATTCTTGAATGGGTGCTGCTTAACAATCCTCAGGGCTGTAATTACCCCTTTTGTTTGTGCACCCTCTTCAAACACACTTTTTCCTTCCACTCAACCTTCTGTGAATGTGCTCAGATACAGCACACAAACCACCAGTGCCTATAGCAATAACCTTTTGTACTTCACCCCACTGAAGGAGGGTGTCAGTGACTGCCTCCTGGATATCTGTCAAGTCAGCAATTTTTCCAATGATTGTGTAACCTACTGAACCAGACTGAGAGACTACTTTAAGGCTAAGGGTACTTTTGAAAGAGTTCACTGGCTGATTAGGGCAGGATATAGTGTTTCTTTTTCAACCATTAAAATTTTCAGACACTGAATTAGGGGTTTTCTTTTTTCTGTGATCATCAAAACTGCCAAAAAATATCAAGCCTTGAATCATTTCAGTGTATGTGGACTGAATCTTAAGAATATATGAGCCTCACTTTCTGACATTTGTAGAAAATTAAAATTTTGAATCTAAAATTTTAATTTTTTGAGCAGCACCTGTACATGGTAGGTGGATAGGTAGGTAGGTAGGTAGGTAGGTACTTAACTGATCCGCTGATCTGGCGATACAGGAGATTTAATACAATATATCAAGGTTCATGTACTCGCATGCCTTCTTTAGCCCCCCATTCCGATCCTGACTCCCCACACCTGCCTCCCGATCTCATATTTATCTTTTCGGAATTGTTTTGTAGAATTGCCCCATGAGTAAACAAAGGTTTCTGATTCTGCAATGCAGTATTTAATTGGGGAACTACAGGCTTGCTTTTGGGTAATCAAATTTTGAATGCAAAAGTCAACGTGAAAGTGAGACAACTCTTAGGTGGTGGAGCCCGTGGCTGGACTGAATCTGACTTTGGTGCAAAGCTCAAATCTACGGACGGAATAGGACAGTCATGGTTGACACAACTGTGTAACATTGTGTGGTCATCGGAGGCAGTGCTTGTAAAGGTGCAAACTTGGCTCCCCATTTGCTGAAGAAAGGATCAGAGGGTGTGCTCCAAATATAGAGCGGTGGAGCAGTGCGTCAGCCATTTACCACCAAGTAAGATTCTTGAAAGGGCATCGGAGTTTACCCACAAAGCACACATGTGTTTTGTGGCTTGACTGAAAGCAAATAATCGTATTACAAGTGGCATCCTGTTGGGAGTATGGATGGCTCCATGTTAAGATGCATTCAGTCACTGATATAGTATGCAATTACCTGCAGAGCAACAATTTATTTGAGAAATTTCAGTCAGGTTTCAGAATGCATCACGGCACGGAGACGGCACTGGTGAAGGTCACAAACGACCTCCTAACCGTCTCTGATAGGTCTCGCTTCTGAGCTTCTTTTTCTTGATCTCAGTGCCGCATTTGACACGACTGACCATCAGATCCTTAAACATAGGCTAGAAGATCTGATTGGCATCAGAAGAACCGCCTTAAGCTAGTTTAAGTCGCATTTATCAGATACACTTCAGTTCGTACATGTTAACAACGTGTCCTCTGAGCACACTAGGGTTTGACATGGAATCCCACCAGGCTCTGTACTCAGACCAACTCTGTTAACCCTATATGTGCTTCCTCTAGGTGGCATCATAAGAAAACACTCTATCATCTTCCATTACTATGCTGACGATACACAACTGTATCTATCAGTGAAACCTGAGGAAACCAATAGTCTAGCTTAACTCCAAGCTTGTCTTAGGAACCCATTACTTTCTGTTGCTCAATGCAGACAAAACTGAAGTTACTGTTGTAGGTCCACAGCACCTTAGAAACTCCTTATGTAATGATATTGCTACTCTGGATGGTTTTACCTTGGTCTCTAGCACCACCGTAAAAAATCTAGGAGTCATCTTAGATCAAGACCTGTCACTGAATGCCTACATTAAACAAATGTCAAGAGTCACCTTCTTTAACTTACATAACATTGCTAAAGTAAGGCACATGCTGTCACTAAAAAATGCTGAAAAGCTAGTTCAAGCAATTCAAGCTTTTCATACCTCCAGGCTAGATTACAGTAATTCCTTATTAGCAGGCTGTGGCAACAAGACACTGAAGCCTCTCCAGCTGATTCAGAATGCTGCAACAAGTATACTGACAGGAACTAAGAAAAGAGACCACATCTCCCCAGTGTTAGCTTCTCTGCATTTTCTCCCTATAAAATGGACAGTACAATAGAATTTTAAATCCTTCTCCTCACTTACAAGGCACTAAATAACCATGCACCATTGTATCTTAAAGAGCTGATTGTGCCTTATTATCCAACCAGAGCTCTGCGATCTGGAAGCACGTGGTTGTTGGTGATTCCTATAATCAGTAAGGTAGAATAGGGGGCAGAGCCTTGAGCTATCAGGCACCTGTCCTGAGGAACCATCTTCCTGCTTCAGTCCGGCGGGTGGATACCCTCACTGCTTTCAAGCATGGGCTAAAAACCTGCCTTTTCGATATAGCTTATAGTTAGACAAAACTATGCAACTAAAATTGGGGGATGTACTGAGCTTTCCACTCCTCCTTTTCCTCGATCTCCTCTCCCTCTGCGCCTCACTTGCACCCATCCACCCTTACCTGCATCCCTGTCTCGTAAATGCATGTTACTAATTGGGCTTCTTCCCCAGAGTGTTGTCTTGTGCTTTATTAACCTGTAGCCAGCAGCTAGAACACCACCAGGAATGACAGACCTTTAAACATCTGGGTCCTGCTCCTACTGCTGTGCATCCCTACACCTGTCTCTGTCTCTTCTCTGCCTCTCTCTCTCCTTCCCTGTCTCTCTCAACCCAAACGGTCAAGGCAGATGGCCGCCCACCTGCAGCCTGGCCTGCCTGGGATTTCCTCCCTATTGTGGAAGTTTTTCCTCGCCACTGTCACTAATGGGGGATATGTTGGGTCTCTGTGTGTCAATCCCATTAACCTTAACTGTTTACATGCTGAGTAGCACTCCCTGCTCCACTCTGTAAAGCGCCTTGAGATAACTCCTGTTGTGATTCGGCGCTATACAAATTAAATTGACTTGACTTGACCCTGCACCAAGGGAGTAGAAGTCTGGGGATAGAGTGGAAAAAACCTTGACATGTTCCCTATCAGGATAGAACACCAGCAGTGCCGCCCTTTGACATAAGTTTTATTGGTAACATACTGTATATAGGATATTTGGGCAGGACCAAGTAGTGGAGGGTTGGAGTGGAGGAGTGTATAGGAGCACGAACGAATATTAGCATTTCTAAATCTGGGGCAATGTTGCCATGAGAGTTATGCCAGAGGTCAAAGCTTTCCATCGTGATTAAAGATGTCATCGTGATTAAAGGTGTTCCTGATAAATTGTCTCTGTTGGAGCACTGGTCTCAGCCTTTGCAATATCTACGGAAGAGGACAAGTGGAACCGTTGCTCCGCCACACTATGGGGTTCTCAGCTCAGGTGGTTCAAGCACCCAATGAGGATACCTTCTGAACACTTCTCTTTGGAAAAAATACAGGCGTTTTAGTTCTTAACATGCTGTAGGTACTTCATTTCTCTGCTCGTCTGTAGGTGCCTTGGGATCCTTCCACAGGAGCTAGTGCAAGTGTCTAAGGAAACCCTGCCCCCTAACTCAAACCAAAATGAAGTGGATGACAACGAGACAATGAAGTCATCAAGGTAGATCTGAAGTGATATTAAGACCAGCTACAATGTATATGGCAACAGTGAGAGAATGATATTCAGAGTGAGAATATTAAAGTAAAACAAAGATAGATTTTATGTTGAATTTGCTCCATGTCCATTCAGTCAGTTTGCTATGGAATAGGATGAAATACCAAACCACCCTCAGTGCAATATTAATCATATATGAGCTATGCCCAGTGCAATATGCACCACCTCTCCCAGTGCAATACACATCATAGTGCTCATGCCCAGTGCATTGCATAACATACTCTCTATCCTCAACGCAATACATCATTGCTCTGCTAAATATTTCTGTTTGTTCTATAGAAAATATACTGTATTGTTTGGTAGTGACTGTATCATACGGTGGAACCCTGAGATACAAAAGCCCCACCACACGAAAAACTCATTTTACTTCATAATACGACAAATGACTCACGATGCGAAACGAAACGAAATTGCAGTCAACAAAAATCTTAAAATTAGCACGCCGCTGAGCTTGTGTTAGACTGTATACTCATGATGCTGCATTCCAGGCTACTGATTACTCGTAATTTTCCAGTCAAAAGGGGGCGGGGCAACAGCCAAACCCGTGAACTCACGACTTTGAACTCAATTGTACTCATGTACTCCAACTTGCGCCTTTGACGTCGCGCAGTGTATTTTTTGTACTCAAAAATGATGAAACAATAGCAGAAGGTGGTGCCTGGAACGGTTTGAAGTCGTGACTTGTGAATCTCAAACTCGAAAGTTACCAGTCATGAGTAACCTCAAACGCAGCACAAGATCCTGCTCTCCCATTGGTTATCTCCTCTGATGCGAGCCACCTCCATAAGATCCTGCTCTGCTATTGGTCCGTATCTCTCGCACTGTGTACCTGCCGGCATCATTCCGCCAGTTTGTTTTGACATGCCAAAATCCACCTCATTTCTTAAAGGTTTTAAAGGTATTAAAGGTTTAGTTAGGTTCATTTATTTGACCACATATTATTTTTGTGTTACTATTATTAAATTCTAAGTTTTTTTCTGAGGGCTTGGGCACAAATTAGCGATTTTACATGTAAAACTTGACTCAAAATATGAAAGAATCCTTATATGAAAGCTACTCCGGAACAAATTTATTTTGTCTCCTGAGGTATCACTGCAATGGGATCGCATCTATATATAGGGATTGTGTCTAGCATCTGATACTCTCTTACCATACTGCTATTACACTTACTGTAAGTATTAAGGAGTATCTACATAGTTCTGTATTTCGACATATGTTTCTTTTCTGTTTTGTTTTTTGAGCTGCTTGGGCTTTAAATTTCTTGCATCAGTAGATCAATGAATGAATGAAGTACCGGTACCTACTTATCTATCAAAGTGCTGTCTTTGCAACAATATGGCTACCTTAAGGTTATTTGCAGACTAAGCTTCACAGATTGACCCGTGTTAACTGGGGTAGAGTAAAGGATTTCATATGTAGATAATAAGTGAATTTAACCAATTTCACTGACCTTGATGGTGACACTTCTTCCAGTGCTGTTGTCATGCATAAATACACGAAGCATGTGTGGGATTAGTTGAGGAAGGTAGAGTTTGAACTCCCCCCCCAGTGCAACCACAATCTGCTCAATTAGAAGGATGATGGTATTCTGCATTGGGTTGTTTGGTGTCCAGTACTCCTATAACATATAATGGAATACATAAGAACGACCGTAAATTGTTCTGCTTGACAAAATCAATCACTTCCTCAAATTTCCTCCCTGAGAATACAGACTACATTTTCAACATTTGTCCACATTTTCCTTGATTTTACAAAATTTATCAATGGTTGCAATATAACTCACACTGGATTTTTATTGACACTTCAATTTATACTATGGGTGGCTCAACCATCAACGGTAGAAGTAACATTCATAAGTGACATAATTGTAGGACTAGCAAAATCAGGACTTTTCCAGAGCATCTATTCATGTTGCTCAGACCATCTTATAGATGCAAAAAAGCAAAAAAGCTGTCCAGAGGATAAACAAAAAGAGACGATCTTCAACAGCCATCCGCAATGAATACAATGTCCTCTCAGTAAACTGAGTTGTGTGATACTGTTTTGGAATATAATCAAACTGCCACTGTGCAATGGAGATAATGTCAAACAGAATCAGAGTGGTGGAGGTGAAGTCAAGCAATACATCTATCAGTCATCAGGCTTCAGCTGTGAGATCTTGCAAAGTTGTTGTGTTGTCACCAGAGGTTCCATGTAGCCCCCAACTTCCTGCATTGCTTGCCTGTGGTCACTGACTCGAGAACAAGTGAACTGAATGGTTATTCCAGGCCTCTCATCTGGATACAGGAGCTAAACTCTGTGGGAATGTGAATGGATTCTTTGTTTCACTGGCAAATTATTAACTCTAAGGGACTTGAGTTGGAATGGTCTACTTCTCTGAATTTATTCTCTCTTGGGTGAAGACGCCGTCACGCATCAGTTAAGTCACTGTGGCCATGATCTGACAAAAAGTATGAGTGAAATTGTGATATCTGATCATGTTCTAGCAAAGTATGCTTGGGCAAGCTGAGAGACCATGGGTAGCGCAGGCCATATGATGTGATGAAGGTGAGCATTATGAGTATCCTCAGATTTCCAGTGTGAATTCATTGGACAAAACAAATGGAACAACACATTGCAGTGCAACGATTACAGTAGAAAAATTACTCTAATCATGTTTTTGACTCACACTATGGGAGCACAAAGAAAATAATCCCTGTATATAATCCCTGTATTAATAACATTATTTTGCTATCCTCCCATTCCTTTAGTCTCTTTAATCTTCCTTGTTAAGTACACCACACACAGTCTACTGCTGTGACATGACGTCGAACCTTCATCCAGGGGCCCAGAACACATACTCCTAATGAGGAAATTGGGGAATGCAAGAGTGAAAAATAAGAGTTTGCAGCTGTTTGTCTGTTTCTAAGGAAAATAATTGGGGTTGACGATCTTGAGTGGGGTACTTGGGGGTGGGGTCATGTTGACACTGTGACTCACTCTGATGAGGGTGAAGATGTCGTCCATGTAAGGGCGGATATGGATCTTCACAAAGCATACCACCATTCCCATCTGCTGAAAGAGGAACTAGAGGACAGGGAGCAGAATGAAGAAACATACCATGACAACGAAGGAAACAGAAAGAGAGAGAGGTGGAGCCAAAATTAGAAAAGACACTTTCCTCGCATGCATCAGGTCCAGTGATTTGGCCTGTACATCTATTTGTTGAATTAAGAGGTTCATATGCTTCTCTAAAATCTAAAATTCAAAAGAATTCACTGGATAAGATCCTTCCTGTTGATTTATTTCATGCAAACTTTCAAATACTAGTGAAAAGAACATAAATCAATGCGTTAAACTATCATGTGTTAAATTCTAATAATACCACCTACCTCTCGGATGCTGGCATCACACACCCTGATGACATTGAGGAAAGTGGGCATGACTTGGGGTAGGAACTGGACACACTTAAGGCCAAGTGATTTAAAGATGAAGGTGACAGCCTGAACCACCATGGTGTGGTGGTTGGAGAGTGAAGGGTCTCTGAGAATGCGCATCAGAGTAACAATCGCCACAGCAGGGTAAAACTCATCTAATGGCAGATTGCCCATGTTGACTAGCATCTCACTAGTGCTGTAATCAGCTGTAAGAGAAGAGAAGAAGTGGATAAGTTATCTGTGTGCATTCATTTTTTCTACCTTTATGTCTATCTTGTTTATTTTCAGATTAAACGTTTCTGTAAATTCGACCTTTCTAATGTGACAAAAAATCAAACAAATGTTGTGACATTATTCATTTCCCACAGAAAAAGAAAATGAAAAGAAATGATGCAACAAATACTTCCTTGCACTATTTAATTCGACAGCTCCACTACGGGGCCACAACCGTCCATCACCTATCTCAACCTCTTTGTATCCTCAACCATCACACCAACCTTCTTCGTGTCCTGGTACAACACATCCCTGCACCTTCATCGTCCTTTCCTTTACTTTTTATCACCACATTCAACAAACTTTCACCAATATATCTATCATTACCCACAGTAAAGGTGGAGCAATTGAATAAAGTAATTCACAGACCCCTCAGTAGCGTTCTTGGCCCCAATAATCACAGCAGGTACGATTGGGCAAATGGGAATGTATGTATTTCTGTCTCTTTTGTCATAACGTCTTATTCAGTCCAATGCTTGCATGCATGTCAGAAATCTTACTTTGTCTCTAGTTGAGAAATATTTAGCATCAATAGCAGTAGTGATAGACTGATATAGCATTGTCTTTGGATTGCATTTGTGGGGGGCAAGAATTCCAACAATATTGAGGGAGATATTGGCCAACAAGAGAATGAAACATACCAAGGGTCAAAGATTTCCTTGGGACAGTGCAGACAAAATCTAAACAACATTGTTGTTGATGTGATTCCCATAAAAACAGGAAACATTCAATTGAGAAACATTCATGACAAAACAATTCCGTCATGGAATCCACACAGAGCGTTTGAGATTTATGTGCCTTGAGCAAACAGACGTCTGGTATTCTGAATTTCACAAGCCAGCAGGGGAGTACAGTTTCAACTGCAATATTCTGCTGTTGTCATTTCCCCCTCTCAAACTCAATACTCCAGAAATAACAGTTAGGTAGTCCCCATTTGTTAAGCAGTTCAGCTTTGCTTATTCCAGCCTCTGACATGATGAACAATCTATGAACAATCTCAAATAAATTGACCGAACCTAATCAGGAAATTCTGTAAACACAAAACATTTGTTTAAGTCTAGTTTGGGTTCAAATCTTAAAGTCATTACTGTTAGCACACACTCCTCTCAGAGGTGCATAATTCTTTCCACACACAGGACTATTCCTGAATAAAGCATTTTTGTGTGTCAGAGTGTGAGTTTAAATTCTGAATAAAAGTTGAATAAAACAAGACTACCCATTGTTATATCTCAACCCCCTTGGTCCTCAATACAGTCACACCGATATGCTACAGCCGACCCCACCTGTGAAATTTTTTGATATTTTAACGCTCACATATCCTGCTGATATCAACAGTATACATGAATTATCTAAAAATGGAATTGAAGTGGGACTGCTTGCCAAACCAAGCAGTGCAACAGATGGACAGAGCTGATAATTGCAATTGTAATCAATGACATGAGACTTCATGACATATGACATCAAATTGTCATAAGTTGACAATGCTGAATAACATTTTCACCTGGCTTTCAAAGCCACCTGTTAACAGGCTTTTCCCATGCAAATTCAAAGCAGATTGCCACTTTGGCAGTCTGCAAACCGACACTATATCCTTCACCTGGTTTAGTTATTTTGGCACTAGAGCAGCATATCAGGACAACCTCATGTGTACTACCATCTTAATGCCGTCTCTGGATGGACCGTCTGCACTTGTGCTTATTATGGTCTCTCAGTGAAATCAACACGCTTACACCATACATCCTTTTGTAAGTGAATTGCATAAATTTAGTTTGACCAAAAAAATCACTACGGGGAGGATACACATATTCCTGCATAGTACCGCTACTTGGATTCCAGCCATCTTACCTGCACAGACAATAAGACACTGCACAAACCATGGTAAGGTTGCCCTCATTCAAGAGAAATGCTTTCAATATTATCAATGTAAAGATGCCTGCGTCATGACCATATGATAACATGAATTGTTGCTTTTCAAGTGAAATTAAAACGCTAGGTTTGCAAAAATCGAGAAACTCATATATATTGCAATTTTGAGTTCAGAATAGGTGGGGAGCACCTGACAGCAAAATTGATAGAGGTGCAGAACAAAAAGACATCAAAAATAACACTTTGTACTTTTGCACACTACAATTTGGGCAAATATCTTTTAGACCTTTTTCTTCTCTCAACCTTCTTCAAAGCATAGCATCTACAAAATTATCAAAATATAGGTGCACAGGTGCCTGAACTTGTCATTTCAGACAACAAACCTTTAAAAGTCTTGAGCTTTGACTGGTTGAAAGAACAAAGACCATTTCCAATATTATTTGCCTTCTTTGACATACTGTACCACCATACTTTCAGCAAAATCTTTTTTTGAGTTTGTGTGTGATCATGCACATACCTGAATCCTGACTAGACTTTGACTCAGAGAGGCTGACAGCAGAGGCGTCACGCAACTGATCAATCATGCCGATGTTCACCTTGTGCTTGTAGGGGTCTAGTGCTCCCAATAAACCTAGTACACGAATGGCCTGGTGGTGACAGCACAGCAAGAGACAGAATTGTAACTTCTCACACTTACTATTGACTCTTAAATGTTACTGCATTTCACACCAGGTGATGGTGTCGCCTAGAAATGTAGCACTGTGGATTTGTTGCCTCATAACTTTTAAAAACAGAACGATGTCAAGGTTTGCCTGGCTAACTTGCTCAATCCCCCTTACGGCTCCAGGGGAACCTTGCTGAGCCTCCGACTACACATCAAGATAAGGGTAACTGAAATGCAGTTTAGCAATTTTCTCTGGATATTTCCTCCACAAGGTGTGTTTGAAATTAGAAATTTAATGCAAATCTCAGATACAGCCAAAGTAGCAGTCAATAACTTGACATTTATATTTATTTTACTACAGATTGAGAATATCAGGTTTTTATCATCAATACCATTAATAATGATTAATATAGTATTAATTGTCAGCTGCTGCTGGTCGTCATAGACGTAGGTGCTTCACCTACATAGGGTTTTACAGATAGCATAAAATAGCAAAAATAGGGGTTTGTTGGGTGCTTGTTGTCACACCGGTAAGTTGTCATATTGCAATCATCTTCCCCACCAGAGGCGACAACTAAAAAGTGAAATATTTGTTTTTTCCTTTACTTTGCCATAGGTCATGTCCTGTCTGAGAGGAGAGTAATCCCTGGTGAGTTTAGTGACAACTTACCCACAATGAGGTAAGTTGTCACAAGTGCACACTCTCCATTGTATTGCGTTAGTTATGAGTTACAGTTTGAAAATGACTTGAATACGAAAAACGTACCTGAGACATTCGTATTTCATGTGGTACACATATTTTTGCAATCTGATGTATTGATTCCAATAAATACACAAGAGTGTAAAAAGTGTGACAACATGCCTCGGTCTCCCCTGTATCAGATTTTAACATAGTGAGCTAACACTTGTAAAACTAATAATCTTATAATCTTATTTGAATTTTAAAAAGTAACATCAGAGTATTATTCTGTGATAACACCCTCAACTACACAGTTTTGGTTCAACTTAAAATTTGTATTGTGGTATTTAAAATTGGATTGCATCCCTCTAAACATCAAGATTATTGCAAAATGTTCACTTCTAACAATCTCAAACCTCTCCTTAATGATTTTCATTTTCCAAGACAACCCAGACAATCCTTTCAAGCTCTGTGATCTATGATTCACTCAAGGAAAAAGGTCATGATGATAATTGCAACAGGGTGCCTATGGAGGGACTCTCATACTACCTGTTGTCCTATGAATAGGTGAATGAAAAGTATGTCAACGTAGGGAGCACTGTGAAATGAATTGTACTAAGATCATTTTGCAGACTAGACGCAACACACATCAGTGATTTGCACATACAGTAATTATACTGCAAACCATTGGGAAAAAAATACTAAAACAAAATGTCCCGGAAGACGGTAGTCATATATACCTCTCTTCTAATCCCTTGATTTTGCTCTGTCTTCAAGAAGTTGAGAAGCACCTCCAGGAGAGAGGGATACTTGCGATAAGGCTCTACCACATATCCAGTGCTGGCCACTTGTTGACCAAGGGTCCACAGCGCCACCTAGTGGGGCAACATCAATCGATGCAAATGTCCAACAAGCTGCTTACTGTGTCCTGCATATACAGTATGTTTTCAGCCATCAGAATGTTTCTACTCATAAATGTATTGACTTGAAGGACATTAGAGTGGCATTCACTTGTATTGTTGATCTTTTTACATACAGTAGTTTGAGAAAAAAAATGTATATATTACAAACCTCATTGACCTCTTCCTCTCACTGATCTTACTGAAATAAAATCTTTCGTATTGAACAAGCTATAAAAAATCTGTCATTTTCTCTTATTTTCATATTCAAGAAAGTAAGTGTCAAACCAATGGAATATCATACTTAAACATACGATATACCTGCCGCTTTGCCAACGACGAAGAATCCTGCAGCATGTCCATGATGATAGGGAAAAGCTCATCCATCCACTTCCTCATCTCCAATCCACTAACCTGTTGGGAAAACCAGTCATAAAAAGGAACTCACAATCTGTCAATTAGGAAAGTGCATTCCATATAACAATGAGTTGGGAAAGAATGTAGCTGCCAACTTCGCACAAAATATTCACCACTCCATGAGCAGAGAAGGCTAGGTTTTGGCACCCTAACTTTTGGTAAGGTGCCAAAACCTTCCCAGTGGAAACTTACATTGACAAATGTGATTTAATGTGGTATTCAATCTAAAATCAAATTGAAGATTGTAATTTCACAATGAGAATGTGGTAAAGAAGCATGCAACTACATCTTTGCACAATGTCCTAGGACATCTCCAATAATTTCTGCAGGTCAAGGTCCATTTGGAAAATGTCCACTCTACCCTCACAGTTGTGACAATGAGTCAACTTCGCAATATACACATGAAAACTAATTGTCAAGGCTAAATGCAAGTATTGATACATTTGGTCAAGGGATAAGACTGAGGTCTGATTCACAATGCAGAATGTGTTACAGAAGTACTATAAAGGCAACTTAAGGTATTATACCACATATTCACAAGAACTCTGAATTAAAGGCCTTTTTTGCCTTACCTGAGCCAACTCTCCAATGGTGGCGAGGACACTAATGACCACACCAGGATTGGGGTCTGGGTCTTTCAGCTTGAGGATGAGAGCCTACAAAATAATGACAAAAGAATAGCCCAAACTGTAAGAAATCTATGTTTCAGTCCTTCACTGAATTGTTGCTGAATACTGTGTATTTTCTCATCAGTTGCATTCAATTCACTTTCATGTTGCACAGTGTACCTTCAAAATAGGCTCCATATAGGGACGGATGAGACGGGGGGCATTGGAAACCAGGTGACCGAGCATTCGAGCGCTCTGCTCTTTGTTCCTACCAACACCACTGTGTTCCAACTCAGTTA
This sequence comes from Carapus acus, assembly GCA_900312935.1. Classification (NCBI taxonomy): domain Eukaryota; kingdom Metazoa; phylum Chordata; class Actinopteri; order Ophidiiformes; family Carapidae; genus Carapus; species Carapus acus. The sequence continues at coordinate 15,072 of OMPJ01039238.1, read as the reverse complement.
AAATCTGTAGAGAGGTAGTTGCTGGTTAGAGTTTAGCTTTAAGATAGTATGGAAGAATGCTTCTCAACAAAAAGAGAGCAAATCAGTTAGTTCAAATTGGAGGATCATGGGAATAAGGATTGTTTTCTATTCCTCATTAATTTGGACTGACTGACATACAGGACATAACATTTTGAGTGAAATGATTTTTGATATGTCTGATTTGACCAAGCTGCTGAACTCCAAAAAAGGTTTTGCTGTCCTCTGTCGGAGATTAATAGAATTGCGAAGACAAATGACATGTGCCGTGAGAGCTGATTTGGTTTTCATTTCAAAGGATCATGGTTGAAAATTAGAATGCTTTATTTGAAAGTTCTCCCTCTATTATCATCCATGAAGTCACATCCCTCATTTTCAATTTTGCCTTCTCTGTTGGAGACTGTTAAAGCCTACTGACACATGCCATGTTGAGCAATCCTGTTTGCTATTAACATCATGAGATGTTCCTAGATATGTCAACTGCACTTTTGCTCGTGACATAGGTCGTAATCATGCCAGTCCATTAACCATGCAAGACCAATACCAAGACCTAAGTGATCTTTGTGTGCTTTTTCTACCTGAATGAGCATCTTGCGTAAGAACGGCATAACGAATGCAGGGTTCATACTGCTGAGGCGTCCGATGGTGCAGAGGGCCAGCTCTCGAATTTCAAATACTTCATCATTTAGGGCTACAAAAAGAGCCTGCAGGTTCTCTGCTTGAGCAAGATGTGCATCAAAACGCTCATCCAAAGAGGCAAGCACACAGTATCGAATGTCAGGATCTAGAAAGGGACAAAATCATGATACGACCTCATTTGATTGCTTTGTTTAACTACTTTCAGGTCTGTGAATCATTCTCATCTAATGACGTAGACACCCTTTCTTACTGATTGTGTTACCTGGGTCAGTAATGCCAACAACAATAAGTTTGCTGAGGACATCAGCTACAACCTGCACAGCAGTTTGGCTTACAACATGACCACTGATCAGATGTATGGAGGGAGTGAGCAGACGTGAGCATGTGCGGGCTGCCTCCATCCGGATTTCCTTGTGCTCGCTGTTTAGGAAGTGGTCAGCACAGTGGCGCACAAATTGAGTGAGGGAGTGCCCTGATGAGAGAAAACCCACAATGAGCTGAACAAATAACTTTTTGTCGAGAGGGAATGTATAAAAAGGTCTTGTAATCACATGGAAGAAGGCGATATATATCATTTTCAAATCATTGGCAAAAATGAAAATTCACACTCTGATAAATACACTCAATATGTTTGACAGCTACCCTCAAACTCAAAGCTTCCCAGCGTGCGAAGTGCTAGAGTTATGCTCCCAACATCACTGGCCTCTGGAATGTTGGTGAGACTAGGTGAGGCCAGCTGGTATGCCAGTCCTCTCGGCATGCCTGGGTGACGTAGTGGTTTGTGCATCAAGACTAGGGAGAGCATCTTCAGCAGGCCATCCTGAATATCTTTCTTCAATTGTGGGATCTGGCGGCTCAGGTCATACAGCACTGCTGTGAGTGCAGGGCTGGAAAATATTAACATTGAGCAACAGAGACACAAGTCATTGTACTTTCAAATTTGTGCTTTTCATGAATGCATTATCTGTGAATTTGAGCACTGCTAATGGAGTTACATGCTGAGAGCTTTTTTAGTCTCACCTAAGGCCCACAGCCAACATGGGCTCTAGCAGCTCCTTGATATCTGGCTGGATGCTTGGGCCCATAGCTCTGGACAACATGCTGATACAGGTGAAAACCGTTGCATCCACCTGCATTGTTTTCTGTCTCCTTCATACATAAACATACCAACAGCAGAGAAGGACACAAGAAAAGCATGAAGAAAGTCTATCTGACAAATCTAATAAATGTAAGGGAGAATTATCACAAAAGATGTGCAATGTCTGGAGGGTGATTGTTAATTTGTTAATGTTATTAATTACTGACTTGTGAGCAAAGTCCTTGGGTGGCAATGCAGCCTTGATGATATCAAGGATCTTGGCAAGATAGGGTTGGATCTCAGTCCTTACGGCTACTACCAACAGCCCTAGAGCCTGGAAAGCTGCAGTTCTCTCCTTCTCTTTCTTAAGAGAGCCGAGAAGGTACCCCATCGTGTCAGACAGATACTGGTCTGCTCCAGGGGATAGAGGGGAAAAAAGAAAAAATAGATCAAATAAAGAAATGTGTTGGTAATGATATCTTTCACTCAGGAGTTCCAAGCAGGCTCCATACCTGTAAAGGTGTGTGATTGGAAGGCAGCCAGACGTGGCAAAAGATTGAGAATGGTCATCTGAATCAGAGGGTTTTTACTTATCTTGTATTTCAGCACCCAGCGACACACCTGAACAGAGCAGACAGACATCTCGTGAGTGATTCACCTGGTTGCTCATTTTCTGAGGCACCACTGTGCATGATAAAGACACTATGCATAATATACTGAGCATACACATAATATATCATACATCAACTGTTGTGAATAACATTCTACCTTGTGTACCTTAAGTGCTTTACAGCTCTCCAACAAGAGTAGAAACTAGAAACACAATCACCAGCAGTTGTATAACAATGTTCTTAAGGGACTTTCCATCCATATTCTATAAGATATATCTGGTAAAATGCTTTCAATTTAACACTACATATGCTTGTATGTCAGAGAGGATCACTACAGAACAGGGCTAATTTTGTAGTTTATTGTTTATTAATAGTTTGTATTTTTTATCAGTTGCAGTATTGCAAGGGTAAAGGAGACAAACTTATGGCATAACATACCTGGTCAAATCGCTCCTCCATCAGTTCCCGGCAATAGCGGCTCTCCACGAGTGAGCTTTTTGCAGGGACTGGCATGGCGCCAAAGCTGAGAAAGCCCTGTGGTGTACTATATCCAAGAAGGCCCAGCAGGGCATTTGATTGCTGTGGCTGCACTGACTGAAAGCTGGTAAAAGGTGTAATGTGGCGTGGCTTGGTGCCAAAGCCCATCAACTCCTTGCAGTATTTATCATGGACCAACTGCTGCTGGGTGATTTCCTCCATTTCCTCACGCATGCGCTGAGGAGGGACAAGATCACGAATATGAAATAAGAATATTATCTTATTTCCTACTTAATTCTTAGTCTGTACTCATCCTGTGCCATTTGATGTTTCTTTTGAATGCATAAAATGGAAACCATTTAGATAAACGCTGACCACCAACAGTGGCCAATGATCAAACAATTGAAATGAAGCCACTTGGCCAATAACACAGAAACCCCTGGCAGCACACTTTTACAGCTGAGGATTTAACTGTAGCACTCACCTCTCCCTCCATGCTGCTGATGCGAACAAGCTCATTGAGGATTAGAAGAGCACCGTGCACCCTGTCATCACGATTCATTCCTTTCTCTTTGACTAAAGTTTCATCAAAGCCTCTCTCTGCTTCCTCAAAGGTTTGCTATCAGAGAAAGAATCAACAAATCCATGAGGAAACAAATTATCAAAACTTGTGCTCTCTAGTGTTGTACCTTGTACCACTGTGGTTTTTGCATTTCTTTGGTCTCTCTCCGAGTGGTGAGGATAAGAGAGGCACGGAGTGCTGACACAGCTCCCTCTCTAATAGCCTGTTTAGGGTCCCATACTGCATAGAAGATGTTGTCAAAGAATGGTTGCACTTGCTGAAAGAAGAATGTTGGGGCACTTACAGCAAGCTCCCTCAACACCAACACCTGAGACAAAGACATAGAAAAGCATTTTGAGTCACCCAAGTGCCTCATGCCCTCTACCTGTGCAACACTTGGGCCCAAAATGGACTGATCCCGTTTGTTCCACCGTCCATGTTCTACAACTATGCCTTCAATTATTGCACATAGCTCCAGCTGCATAGTTCTGCAGCTGACATAGTGCTGTCAAATGGTGTCAGCAGAAGAAACAACAGCTCAGCGTAGCTAATGCATCAAAGATAACGACAAATTGACAATTCAAAATATCTAATGACGCTCTTGAAGTTCCTCTGCTTAAGGTCATAGATTCTAGTTATTGAGTAATTGTAGACTGCAAGTAATTGTAGACTGTATGTAATAATTGTGCTTTCTTGGACATATGTACGTGTAGGCTTCATATCTGCAATGCATATTGCAGGAGAAACAGTATCAAAAAAAACGATCACAAAAGCATACAGTGCTTAACTTATTACCATTGGAACCATCAACAACAAGATGGCATCTTATTTTTATACAGATTCCATTGAGTATGTTACGACTGTAATTGCGTGTTGAGTAGCTTTAAAAATCAACAAAGAGGAAGACAAGGTCAAGAGTCTGTCTGGACTTCTGCCATCATCCAGAAGAGATATAAACACAATTAAACACATGTGTTATGACATCAACAAACAGTCTCTGCAGCCAGTGTTGCTTATCACTTACAGCAGCATGGCGTCTGCCTTCATTTCTGTCAGCCCCCAACCACTCCAGGGCTCTCTTCACCTCAAATTCCACATATTCAGCAGTGAATGTGTCCCCTGCCATGGACAGGTGGCCCATAGCTTTAGAGGCCATCTCCATCACTACTGGGTCACTGGAGGGTAGCAGGTTGCGCAAATAATTGGCAAATCGGCTAATCCTAGTTGCATTTCCTCCCTCTACACCGATCAAACTCACTGAAACAGATTATCAGTAATACAAGTAACAATATCAGATCTCTTTTGGAAAAACTGAAAATCATTATTCACTGCTTTCAATTCACCAATGGCGAGAATCCCTCCTTTCTTCTCACTGACGTCAGAGCTGGACACCAGCTCAAATATGTGATGGTTGAGCTCATCATAGAAAGTTGTCGCTTCATCCTGACTTAACTGTGAAAGGCACAAGAAATTGTGACACTTTGCAAACACATCAGTATGAAGGTATCATCACAGTATCTCTCTGATCACTCTATCACGACCTACACTAGACTGTTGTAATCTCTATCAAATCCTTGCTGCTTCGCGTTGTTACCTCTCTGAGCTCAGTGGTCACATAGTGCTGTAGTTCCTTCGCAGATTTGGCTCTGGTGTCTTCGTTCCGACTCTTAAGTCCACTGACAAACTGTTGCAGCACAGTGGCTGTGCCCGACATGATGACCATTTGGATGGCGGAACCTTCGAACATGTATAATTATCAGCGACACACATGAGTGCAGTGGTGAATATGTCACTCCTATGAACAGTGCATTGAAATCGGAAAGGGATATTCATCGCACTGCAGGGCGGCGCTAAAGTTGTGGTTAGCTATGGTGAAGCTAATATCTGTGATATAGGCCTGGGCATGCACCCTGAAGCATGGTGCAAGCGTATCAATATTTTTATGGTTGCTATATATACTGATAAGACCAAACAAATCATGGTCATCGAACCTGGGTGAGTTGTGCAGAATGCAGAGTATCGGTCGGTTTAGCTATGTACAGTGCACTGTATGCTACATGGAGCAAGCAGGGCAGCAGACACCAAATGGAAAAAGCTATTTTACTTACCCCTTTTCAATTAGTGTAACCGTCCAACGTCTATTTGCTCACAGGCGGAGAGTGTTTGTCATAGTTCATGAAATTCGTAAAACACGGGAAAGAAAAGCTCAGGTAATGTGTACGGTCACCCACCTGAATCAACAGCGCCACATTGTCTTCACAATCATTATCCTTGCGCAACGCTGTGCAGTCTGCGCATTCGGCAACGCACTCCGTGTCAGCATTCTGTCTGACCCAGTGCTTCTCAATTATTTTCTGTTACGCCCCCCCTAGCAAGAAGAAAATAATTCACGCTCCCCACTCTCCGCTGCGACTATAAATAATATCATTTGTCCATAAGATTGTTATAAGTATATCTCAGCATAAAATTATATCCTTATTAACATTAAAGAAAACAAAAGAGAAAGAAAAATAGTTCAACTTACAACAAAGAATAACTTTATTAACATTGTTTTTAGTCTGTAACAGAAAAGATTTTAAGTGCATCAATTTGCCTGAAATTTCAAGAAAAATCCTTGTTTAAACTGTAAACATTTTTGACCGACTTATTGCACCATTTGATACTGAAAAATAAAATTAAATAAAATCAATAGATAATAACGAATTCAAATTATGTTCAGTAACATTAACTCAGGAGCACAATATATAAAACACTTTAACCTGCGAAACAAAAATCTAAGCAATTCACATTACGTTAATTTACGCAATATACGTTTTGCGTAAACTCTAGCGGCTTATCAGCGTGATTGGGGTGTAATGTCTTTAAGTGGCGCCTTAATTTATTTGGCTTCATGCTGTCCCCTGCCAGCATTTCTAGACACAGTAAACACACCGGTCCTTCCTCGTCTCCCACTGTAGTCAACAGTGAGGCCAAGCGCTACATACGCTTCGTCACATTTCCTCGTCTAAGCTTTCCGGTGACTTTCTTTTGTCTCATTATCTTCGTCTGTCTCCGCCTGTCTTTTCATCCCTATTAAAATTAAGTTAAAATTTCGTGTTGTCTCTTGAGGGTTTGTGTACTGTACTTCATATCGCCTGCTTGGTGCAAAAAAAAAACCTACACCATAGAGCTAATACTCTCTGCCCACACTCTGACAATGAGAGCGCCACTGCCAATTACTGTAGTGGATGTGCAATTACACTTTATTGTAGCACGGCTAAAAAAAAGCAGACCTCGCCCCCCTGTGGTCTAACCAGAGACGAAATACAATGGGTATGCTGTAGTCAAGTCAAGTCAAGTCAAATTGGTTTACGCTAAATAAACACTGTATTTTGGGGAAGTACAAATTTCACACGATAGTGTTTGCTACTTCAACAACGTTGATATCAAAAAACATAGTTTTCATCTCTAGGTGTGCATTATGGGTCACAATGGATGTGATCATGAGGTCTCTGCTTTTTGAGTGAAGAAGGCTCATTTAATGAGGCTTTTCTGTTTCATTTTCAGCAGATTGAATGTACATATCTATTGAGAGATTAGTCATGCTTTCTGTCACTGTTCCTTTGTTGTTAGATCCGTGTTCAAAAACCATTCGCTTCTGAGGGCACAAGATCTCGGCTGACCTCAAAATGCAGGTTTTGACAATCTGTTCTTCAACAAAACAACTTTGATGTTCATGCAACTTCGCCTGCAATGCAGTAAGTTGCTTCCACTGCTGCACCACAGATCTCATACCTATGCCTGAAAACAGACTGCTGTTTTCTCAGACCTGCATCTCACTGAAAAAGTCAACTGAGTCGGACGTCTCCATTCCTTTGCAGGCTGTCTCAATCACCTTTCTACCTTTTACTTCCAAAGCCCCTCTGTTCACTGATGTGCAGAGTTTTTGTTGAACTAAGCAATGTTGTTCTATCGCTATTAGTATGCATGATCATTATCATTACCGCTCCTTGTCATAATCACTCACATCATATCCTTGCTACATGATTCAGGTCCATCTATTGTAGTTGTGATGCAGTTATATCACTGTGTTTCCGATAACTGTTAATCTCACTGTTAAGGGATGCAGTATTACCATGGTTCTTCTAAATAATGAGATTCAAATACAGTAAAGTATGGTTGTTTTAACTATTTATCTCACTGCAATAGTTCCTTTACCTCGCTTAGGTGTGATATCTGCTTAGAAATGACTAATCCTGGCGTATTTTGATTGTATTTACAAGGTCCTTTAGTACTCTTTTGCTGACATCCTTCGTGTGCCCTATCATCTGATGAGAGGGGCAACTCCCTGTTTCACGCAGAACCTGAGTACCTTTAGACTTAATACGCAAAATATCAACGCCTGTTTACCTCTACCAGTAAAATGTGAAATATTAAGGCCTGTGTATCATTAATAGTGGTGTGCAAAATATCCATATATATAGATAATATATAAAGATATGTGACTGAGGACCTCTCACGGGTACTTGTTTTTGTATTTTTGCACTCTTTTACTCTTTTCCAGGAAGCTCGGTGAGGATCTCTCTTGCACATCAGTCAAGGCTTTTTCAGACTCTCCTCACGCTTCTCCATTTTCCTCTCCACTACTTTCCAGTCTTCTTTCCAATCTTTTCTTGGATGCTCGACAGGGGCCTGGTGGCTTGAGATGTAGGAGCATGTCCTGACACTCACCCTAGAACGAAAGAAAAACAAAAAAGAACTCTGGCCAAGCCAAAGATCTCTCTTTCAGACTCTGAGCTTTGTGTTGGAGATACCGGAGCGCCTCCTCGTCAACAGGACCTGGGGTCCAGTTGAGAAGAAGGGTTTCTTCTCCACTCTATCCTAGAAGTCTCAGCCTTGCACCTCCTGATACTCGTTGACAGGACCTGGGGCATGGCTGAGCAGTGGGCTTTTCCTCCTTCTTTTTCTGTACCTAGTTATGACGTAAAAGAAAAAAAAGGCAAAGAGAGGTCTTCCATCATTTATCCAGCTTCAATTAAAGGGTATCCACAATTCCCAAGGAAGAGGTTTTCCTCCCTGCTCCTTTACCCCATACAGAGAGGCCCCTCCATTGTAATAATAGCATAAAGCTAAAAAGAGTTGCTGTTGTGGCAAAGCCGTGGGATGTAACGTCAGCCAAGCTTTTCAGACTGTTATACTTCCTGTTAACCCCTGTAGCAGCCAAATGTGTTGTGGAAATGTAAGATGGGTGCGTTGCTGTTCGCCTTGTGTCCGCGAGTGTCGCTGTGGGGTTGCCCATGCGGAAATGTATAAAGGTATGCACGGCACTATTGCAGACAGGTGTGACCCGGAAGGGCAAACAGGTTTTTGACCGCTGTGGCGGTAGATACTGGCGTTTAATTTGTGATGGTCAATTCAGAATTGGACTTTTGCTTTTCTTTACAATAAACATATACATGCACCAGAAGATGTCTCCGGACTAATCGCAAACGACGCACGGTACTAGATGCGCAGCGCGTCAACCAGACTCCAGGTCACATCGCAGGAGCCAAGTATTAGACTTGCTCCTACAACCCCTTTTGGAGTCAAATACATTTTGTTTGGATGCAGCGATGAAGTCAATTAATCACCGCATTGGGAGATAGGGTGAAAATAAGCTCTACACCAGGGGTCGGCAACCCGCGGCTCTGGAGCCGCATGCGGCTCTTTAGCAGCGCCCTGGTGGCCCCCTGGAGCATTTTCAAAAATGTGTGACAATGGATAAAAATGGGAAAAATTAAATTTTTTGGTCTTAGATGTTTTGTTATTTTTTTGGGAAGAAAATTGTGACAAAAAGATTCTTAACGTTTTCCAATGTTGTATATATATAAAAATAGAAATATTAAGAATAATTATTTGATTCATTATAAGGTTTATGTAAGGCTTTTGAATTTTTTTGCGGCTCCAGACAGGTGTTTTTTTTTTTTTGTTTGGTCCAATATGGCTCTTTCAACATTTTGGGTTGCTGACCCCTGCTCTACACCTTTGAGCAAGCTTGAGAAGTAGATCTTGCCTGGTTGGTAAAGTGAAGCAAAACTTTTTTCCGTAGAGTACGCGCCTATTAGCTGTGGGCACCGCAGGAGTGACCCCTGGCCCCCTGCAGAGTAAGTGACAGCTCGTCGGGATGCCATTTTCAACCCCTTTCACTTTTGGCCTTTAATGTCTTGGATGGCCAGATCAATAAATCAATAAAGAACCTACCTACAGTACCTGCCTCTCAACGTATCATAAAGGGTTTCCTGTCCTAGTAGGATATTCTTCAGCAAAAAGGTATACTTGTTGATTTTCTTAATGTGTTCCGATCAGGAAAAGAAAAAAAAAATTACCAAAAAGCTTGATCTTTGAGAAGGAAGGAAATGAGAGCCGTAGTTGCAGGTAATCCACAAATGTCCACTTATTTGAGTTTTACACCTCTTTAAAATGAGCCAGATCTTGTGGTTCCATTCCTTAGGAAAAAAAGCTATTCAAACAACTGGCAATTTTTTTTACAAATACAGTCAGGGGTATGCACTGTAATTTTGAGGAGGATTTGAGGAATGGGGTGACTCAGTGGAATAAAAGGACACAATATGGCTTGTTTTCACTCAAATATTAACTCCCAACAACATGGGGAGGGGCACAGTGAGGCCTCTCTTTCTGGACCCCTGCAGTGCCTTCAAACACCTCCCAGACCCTATTACTCCTGGACAACCTGTGCAGCAAGCTAGTGGACCGATTCTTGGTTGCCTTGATCTCCAGCTACCTCTTCAAAAGGCCACAATACATCAGGCTGACATCCGGGCTGACACTTTGATCTTAAGCACCTGAGCACCCCTGGGCACGGTGCTAGCCCCCTACTTTTCACACTGTGCACTTCAGGGTTGTGTCACATCCTCCTCCATCCTGGTGTCAGTGATAGCAGTGAGGAGGAGCACAGAAGCGAGGTGAGGGACTATGCAGTCTGATGCTGCAGGAACCTGCAACTCAACACCTTGAAATCCAAAGAGCTGGTCATGGGCTTTTGGCAGTCTAGACAAAAATGGTGATTGGTTTTGATAAAGGTGGTGGTTATGACTTTGTAGCTCAGACTTAAGCTAGACAAGAAGCTGGGCTTGACATAGACCACGGACTATGTACACAGGAAAGGACAGAGCATACTGTATTTTCTTAGATGCTATGCAGGACGCTTCTGTGGATGCTTTACCAGTTTGTAGTTGTCAGTGTCCCATTCTACAGAGTGGTGTGCTGGTGTCTCTGTGGGAACAGTAGCAGAGATGGGAATTCTGGACAAACTGTTGGAAATTGAAGACCATGATTGGCTGCTACTTCCAAAGTGCATAACCAACAGACATTTAACTGCTCAACTTGCGATGAGCGATGGTAACCGAGGTTATGAGAAGGAAGAGAAGCACTCCAATCTCTATCTTACACAGGACTTCACAGTACAATCCTACATACATGGACATACTTTAACATACTGTCTACCCATAATTGCTATACTATATATTTCTGTACGCTAGGGATGTCCGATATTGGCTTTTTTGCCAATATCCGATATGCCAATGTTGTCCAACTCTCAATTTACCGATACCAATCACAGCCGATACCGATATGTGCACCAGTAAATGCTTCAGGAGCGCATAGGCACTATTTCAGTGTAACGCAAGCATTATTGTATTGTTATCGTTTTTTATTTTATCGGTTTTAAAGCAAAAAAATCCGATACCGATATTAAATTTTTATGCTAATATCGGGTCGATAATATCGGTGGGCCGATATTATCGGACATCTCTACTGTACGCTATATATACATATGTGGTACAGCCGTAACTGTATCGCACTGGGATTGCATCTCTATGTATGGATTGCGTCTGGTATCTAATATTCTCTTATTCTTACGTATCTTGATGAATCCCCGGGATTCTCTAAATTTGTAGTTTAGTCCTCTGTGTGTTCTCTTTATGTCCTGTGCCTTGCGCTGAAGGGAGTTTAAGCGTCATGTTCCGAGGCATGACACTTAATGTCACCCGGCGGTGTCAAACACCAGGTTCGGGGATTGCCGCCGCGATAGCCACCTGCGGCCTTAAGGCCACAGTTTCAGGCTGCTGCTTCAACGATCGGGATTGAAAACATGGTCCACTTGGACTCTATGTCCCCAGCCTCCCTCGGGATCTGGTTGAAGTTCTCCCAGAGGTGGGAGTTGAAGATCTCTCTGACGGAAGGCTCTGCCAGACGTTCCCAGCAGACCCTTACAATGCGCTCGGACCTGCCAGGTCTGTCCGGCTTCCTCCCCCACCAGCGGATCCAACTCACCACCAGGTGGTGATCGGTTGAACGCTCAGCCCCTCTCTTCACCTGAGTGTCCGAGACATGCGGCCATAGGAGTTGCCCTTGGGTCTCCCCAAGGGCAACTCCAGAGTAGAAGAGAGTCCAGCCTCTCTCAAGAAGTTGGGATCCAGAGCCAAGGCTGTGCGTAGAGGTGAGCCCTACTACCGGAAACGCTGAGCGCTCCTACACAGCACCATGCTCTGATCCAGCCTAAACCTTTAAAAATCCATGAAGTGTCAGTAATAAAAGAGAAAAACATTGACTCCTCCTTCTGCGATGTCCAGGTAGTAGATGGTGGTCCAAATTCCCTGGATCACTGGATCAGTGTTTCCCAACCACTATTGCACAGCATACAAGCGTGGCGTGAGTAATCATCATTTGTGCCATGGCCAAATTTCATTGCCCGCCGCCGGCCCACATGGCCTGTTTGTGACAGCTGACAGTCCAGTGTAATACTCCCTCCATTGACGGCTAACGGGTTATATCGTTCAGACCAGCATCAACATCAAATTTACACATCGCCTCGCCTTAATCAGACAGATTTTGATCTGCTGTTTCAAGATTTCCATCCTGTGCCAAGCAATTCCTTTAGCATATGTGGATGCTGTATGGCTAAACCCTGTGCGTCCCAAAAGGATATGTCGGGATCGTTCTGTGTTTGACAAAAAGCACTCCCAACCCTCAGGGTGAAATCATAGCACATAGTGGGAACATCAGTATTAACAAGTGCGTCTCCAAGTGTCAATAGTGAGAAGAGTTTGGATAGTGGTTTGAATTAAAATGCATTCCAAATTGGCACGCAATGTTTTCATTTCAAGGACAACTAAATAAGTGGAATTGGTCTCTTGATACAGAGAGCATCAATGTGATACAGCTTAAAGATATTGTTTTAGTCAGTTTTCACTCTTTGGCGATTGCAATTTCAAAATGCTGATTAATTCATATTTTTAGACTCAATACCCTTTGTTTCAATGATAGGTGAGTGACTGATTGAGGCCTTGATGGCCAGAATCATCTGCATACAAAATAATACAACTGAAAAAGTACATTTCTTGCTATATGTATAAATATTTCCATTTAGCAAGAAAAATATCTCCAGTAGTGTGTTTGCCCTCACAGCTTCACCTGACAGCCTCAACCTAAACGTCAGTGAACCTCAATGATCTGCGACAGTAACTCACTTGGTCTGCACTCCTAGCAAGGTAGGCAGGTAGGTTCTCAATAGATCAATTGATACATTGATTCAGCACATTTAGAGCCCCAGTGGCTCAAAGGACAGAACAGAAACAGTGTGACGAGAGCACTAAACTAAAATATCAGTCAACTCTTTCTAAAATACTTAAGAATGGTAATAGTGTAATAAGATCCAACTCTGACCCACAACTTTAATCAGATGTAGACAGTGGGGAACCCAAATGCATCTTTTCATTGGTGACACTCGATAACCACTTTTCAGTCCAAAAAATTGTCGGCTATTGTCCTCAAGAGGGAGACATTGTCAATATAACTCATTAATTTCATCACACGTATGTCAATGTTTAATTTAACGAGACCTGTATCAACTATATCTGTACAAATTATACTCTGGTTTTATGCCAAAACATGCCAAAACATCTACAGTGGTGCAAAAGATGAATATATAATGTCCACTAGAGACCCAGAGAAAGAGAGTGAATTTTTCTTTTCTTTTCTTTTCTTTTCTTTTCTTTTCTTTTCCTTTTTTCCTTTCTTTTCTTTTCTTTTCTTTTCTTTTCTTTTCTTTTCTTTTCTTTTCTTTTCTTTTCTTTTCAACACCACATAAGACTTCTGGGTGAAGAAACATTCTATGATTGAAAAAAATTGTCAAAAAATGTATGGTTTTGTTTTTCACAGTATGTCCTAACCATAACCTTAACCCCAACTGAGCCACAGACACACACTCAGTCACCTACCTCACTTTAGCCACCTTTGCACTGCCATTTGCACAGCTGTTGTACTTTGCACTGCCGTTGGATTTGCACGGCCATTGGTTTTGCACTGTCACTTTTTTGTGTTTCCGTGACCACTTTTAGAGTTTACAACTCAACTCTTTTGAACCTTAGTTTTTGGGGAGAGAACATTCCTGAGAAAGTGCTTATACTCTCTCTCAGGAACCCTAACCTTAACCCGAACCAGGAGGAAAATTCTGTCAAGACTCCACCCCCACACATATCACATCATTGAATTGCTCGGTGGCATGTATTGCCTCAGAGATACAGACCAATGACATGCAATATGTCCTCTACAGAGAACAAAAATGAATTGCTAGGTCCCAGTAGGATATGTGGCCATTCCAGTGATTGAAAAAAAAAAAACATCTTGAGAGATAAAAAACATTTTCATCATCAACATTAGCGTAATTACCTGTTTTACAGTTTCTACAATCTTTGCATTAATATCTTCTGAAATCATTCTGTCGGCGATTTTCAGGTAAGTCTGCCAACAGATCACTTAACAATGAGTAGTAGTAGTGGTAGAATAAGAGTGCTTTAAATTACATCCAACAATGTTATTAATTGACCCACTTATTAATGAGTAGTTATTGCATCAGAAGTTCAGAAGCAGCATTTTTGCGCTGTATCGATCCATGGAATCTGTGGAATTTCCAATTTATCTCTAGTGTAACTCAATGAAAACCTCCTCAGCACAGGGATCACCACAATGGATTGTCCTTCGCCACCTTCCTCCTTTCTTCCAATCATCTGCTGAAACACCAATACAATACAATACAATACAATTTAATTTGTATAGCGCCAAATCATAACAGGAGTTATCTCAAGGCGCTTTACAGGATGGAGCAGGTAGTGCTCCTCAGGATACAGGTGGGCGGCCAACTGCCCCGACTGCTCGGGTTGGGAGAGAGAGGGAAGGAGAGAGAGGTAGAGAGGCAGAGAGAGACAGACACAGGTGTAAGGATGCACAGCAGTCGTAGGAGCAGGACCCAGATGTTCGCAGGTCCATCATCACTGGTGGTGTTCTACTTGCCAGCTACGGGATAATAGAGCATAAGACAACACTTTGGGGAAGAAGCCCAGTTAGTAACATGCATTTACCAGACAAGGATGCAGGAAAGGGTGGATGGATGCAAGTGAGGCGAAGAGGGAGAGGAGATTGAAGATGAGGAAGAGAGGGAGAGGAGGACTCAGTGTGTCATCTGTTTCTAGTCGCATAGTTTTGTCGAATTATAGGCTTTATCGAAAAGGAAAGTTTTAAGCCCACTCTTAAAAGCAGTGAGGGTATCCGCCCCCCGGACTGAAGCAGGAAGATGGTTCCACAGGACAGGAGCCTGATAGCTAAAGGCCCTGCCCCCTATTCTATTCTTGCTGATTTTGGGGATCACTAAT
>OMPJ01039237.1:0-11846 GCA_900312935.1 Carapus acus | reverse complement strand
TGTGTGTGTGTGTGTGTGTGTGTGTGTGTGTGTGTGTGTGTGCGTGCGCGTGTGTGTGTGTGTGTGCGTGTGTGTGTGTGTGTGTGTGAGGGCATACCTTTGGGTTCCCATTGAGTTGTAGAGTAAGGCAAAGGTCTGACAGGCTGTGATTGACCAAGACCACCTCTTTTTTCCTCTTTTGACCCGACATCAGAGATCCCAATTTTATCTTCCTCTGCTTTGGATCTTCCACTTCCAACTTGTCAGGGCATCGGAGGTTATAATAATATACAAGCAGGGAGATACATTTCAATGTCTTAGAGTGACTATTAAGTTACACTAAAATAACAGTTAGTCAAACAGACCAACTGTGGTCTCAAGACCATTTTAGGAGGGGTGGTTTTGGGGAGCTGTAATGTCTGCAGAAAAGTAAATAGATTTCTTTACTTCACGCACACAAGCAACAAAGCATACACGCGTGCACTCTCTCACACTCTCACACACACACACACACCTATTTGCCATACTGCCCATGGATAATTGGTGTTTATTCCTAGAATACTGTACCTTAACGTACTTTGTGTTTTTCAGAGTTGAAATACTAAATATTTGAACTACACAGCCAAATAACTGTAGGCACAGACATCAACAGCTGGTGCACTCTAGATATTATTGACTAAAAATTATTGATAAGATGGATATTTAGAGGATTCTCACACACATTCTGTTGTGCTCACCTTCATTTCGATGCCTTGTCCCTGTATTTCCACAACTTTGCTAACACAGCTGTTCAAGAGGAAAGTGATTTTTTCATGGTATCGAGAAGGCTCACGGGGGTAGAAAGTGATTGGTACTTCCATGACAGCACCAGGCAACAGGATTTCTTGTTGGAAGCCAATCTCCATGTACAAGGTGTTACTGAACTGACACTGGACACTGGAGAAAAACAAACGTTAAAGACATTGCATTGTGTGGAAAAGTGACATGATCACAATTACAGATATAATTACACTCACGTAATGTCTCTGTCTCCTGTGTTGCTTATCATCAATGTCTTAGACACGGGCACCATGCCTGGTGAGTACAGGAAGCACTTTCCGAAGTTGTGCTTAGAAAAGGAGAATTCGGCACCTGGTCCTACAGCCCTCCCTCTGATGGCAAAGATAAAAGATGGCCCATGCTTTATCTGAAGGAGACAAGTAAGAGAGCAAATGACCACAAAAATAAATGAAACCAGTGAGGAATTAATGAAGATAATAGTAGTTTTCCAGCATTTGCTGTGATTAGTTATTACCACTCATGGGTAAAAGGCGGAATAATCTGGGGAAAAGGTCAGAGAGGCAAATTGGGATGGTTTGAAAAAGAGAGGAAGTGTTGAAAAAGTTTTCATCTCTCCAAATTGCATAATTTTCCCTCCCCTGATTGCATGAGTACATTCATTGTCATCTTCTGGAACAAGTTTTGTCTGTCGCTGTTGCGGTGTTATTGGTGTTATTTCCTCGCCTTTTGTATCTTCATTTTTCTGACACCATGTACTGTGTAGTGTTGTTTTAATTGGTACTGTCTGGTTAAAATTATGGAAAGCTTTGCATTCTGGCAACCTTGGAAAAATGTGATTTAAAAAAACAAACTCACATTCACGTTCAAGGTCACACCAACAAGATTGCACTTTTTCTTTGGACTGAAGTGCAACAAAAAGCGAAGCTGCTTTCCAACTTCAATTGTGGCAGTCTTTGGGTTTGCCTCTAGATGTTGTTGTATCTCTGTGGGACCTGTCAGGTCAAAGTCCACATTCATGTTGAACATGGCCAAGTTGGACACAAGTAAAGTAAAAGCAGACGACTCTCTTAGCCCCACCTGAAAAAATAGCAACAATTTTTGCTTTAAAACTTGTAATTCACGCATTTATGATCTCATTCATGTTGATGAGTGTGCGATTACTGACATTTCCAAAGTCCAGTGTGTCTGGATGAGTGCCATCAATCTCTCTGAAGCCTCCATCTGGTTTCTCAACTTGTACAGATGCACTCATTGTACAACCATTAGCCTTGATGTTGAGTACGAGTGGCTCTGACTTTCGTTTCACCTTCACAAGCAGCTTAAAACTGACATGACCCTCTCGAGAAGGTGTAAAGGACACGAGCAACGGCAACCTAGATAGAAATTCACCACAAAACAGTTATCACAGAAGGCAAACATTAGTGAATAAACACGAACACTGTAACAAACATGCAAAATGTGTACTATTTGGCTTTTGTGGACATCTCAGTGTAACTCAGTGTTGAGCACATTTGATGAAAGCATTTGCAACTATCACTGCCCAATCAGACTATAACCTGTCCTCTGTCGCTGTTGTTCCAATCATGGGCTCCACTACCAATCTGGACTGTTGGTCTTCACAACAGAGAGAAGACTGCAAGACTGAGAAGTTGAAGTGCGTCTTCTCCTCATTCACCAGATCGACTCTCTGCTCAACTCTGCAACCTGTCTCAAAAAACACACACAGACACACAAATTCCTGCTCAACTCAGAATCAAGAATTTGATTCATGGTTCATCTGCATGTGTGTTTCAATGTGTGCCCACCAATGAAGACGTCTCCAAAGTCAATGTGAGCCCTGTTGAGGTATACTACAGGATCTCGAGTCATACCAACACAGAGAAATGGAATGGACAGCGATGGTGTGTCAACAACAAAGCGCCAGGATGACTCCACCACACCTAGTTGCTGTGACTCATATTGGAAAACCACCTGCAAATACACAGCAGTCAGTGAACACACCAATTGATGAATGACTGACAATTTTCAGAGAAAAATTCCACACGAGGTAATGTAAAACAGTATAGGGAAGGAGGTACAGATTGGAATCTGTGAATCAGTTTTTGAGATAGTAGGATATTAAGTACTGGAATAAAAGGAATTCTGAAGTTACAATGGTTTTTAATCAATTTGTTGAAGATACAGTAAAGGTGGGGATTGCAGGGGGTGGATTCTGTTCCCTCTAAAACAATAGGTGCTCTCTCAAAACACTAACTCTAAAAAACCCCTCACAGATCACTTTCCTATGTTGCTGACTCCACAATTTACGTCAATTTCCTTTTTGTTGTCACTTGACTTACTTTCACTTTCCCTCTTGGCTGGATGGAACCACATGGGGTGAGACAGCTGAACGAGGTAGGACCTGTTTCTTCACACTTCCACTTGAAAGTGTAGGGTTCATTGGTTGGGTTCAAGATGTTGAAATTTCTTTGTGTTGGACCGAAAAGATGCACATCAAGAGAAAACCCAAGAATTTCAGTGAGAGCGATATGATTCAAGTGATTTTGAACAGTAAATCATCGCTCAAAGCAGCAGTTAGTTTGTCTCAGATGGTTTTACAGACGCATGCATAGATCCCGAGCCAGATGTGAGCTATCGGTGAATACAGGAAAAATAGACCATCCAAGGAGAGATTTACTGTCTATAAATGGCCATGAAGTACATATAACTGGTGGAAGCGCACTGTTTCAGCAACTAAAATTACAAAGACATGGACAAAGCACTCAGATACCTTATTGCTTGAGTAGAAAGGCCCACAGAGTTGAACTCTATCACTTTGGTGTGAGCATCTACTGCCTTAATAAACTCTGGGTTGCGCCGATTCCCACTGATGTAGTCTGAGTCCTCAAGGTCAAAGTGGTAGTATGGCAGCAGGCTGTGCCCACTCACTGTGACCGACGGACACTGAACTCCATCCTGCAGGTTGGCAATACTGGACAAATGTATACATAAACACAAAGGAACAGAAATGTCATTATACATTGGGGTCATTCACTGAGATTAAGATTAGATCCCAAGAGTCACATAACGTCTTTAATAACATTTGATAACCTTAACTTTTCTTGAATTTCAACTGAAGAACACAACAAATTACCTGCAGACAAGCCTGCCTTGAAAGTTGGCAACAACCAGTGGTGAGAAACGAATGCTGAAACTCTGTGTTGCACCGGCCTCCACACACCCCACATTCGGTGCCACACTGAATGGCGGCAACTCAGGGTTCCCCATCTGTGGATCACACATCATGCTGCCCGTAGCACTGGAGAGCGGCTCAGCAATAACCTGTCCCACTGAGCTGCTGCTGGGATGAGAGTGAGGACTCTCTGCAGTAGTGCCTGAACACACACCCACACAAAAATGAATTTCAACTCTATTGTAAAAGAGAATGAAATAATGAATAACATGATAAGAATATCTGACTTATGGTGTGACATATCAGTGGTACCTGTTTGATCGATGTTCACTGAATCTATGTTGACTTGCCAGGCGTAGTCTAGTTTCACGCTTCCGTGGTTGTGAATATCCAGTCTGAATGCGTACGTGATTAAAAGGGGACTTAAATGACAGTGACAATTGGGCATAACAACGTACTGTCCATTTGTGACAATGACAAAGAATTGTACTGTTAATCATGATGCAAAGAAAATGTACCACTTGTCAAGTTTAAAGTGAGTCAGTTTCACTAAAGCAATTTGATGACATTGTGAGGGTTTGGCAGAGTTAAGAACTTACAGATAAAGCCTGCTTTGATAAAGCATTGTGTCCTCAAAATTAATGGTGTCAGTATCACAGCTGAACTTGGCATAATCACAAACTGCACTGATCCGCAATTCCAGCTCCATCTGGGTTCCTTCAATGACAGAGAAGGATGGCTCTTTCTCCACTTTGATTACCTGCAAATACAACCATATATGCCACAGCATATTATATCATTTATTATATACATGTGGATGGTAGAAGGACTCTTAACAAATCAAAAATCCAATAAAAATCAAACCAAACAATGTGCTTTCCCCTGTTCATCACAGGGTGCTGAGTTTGGGAATCTAAATTGGAATTTGAAGCCTGTAATACCTGCACTGCACGTTCACGGTCATCCCAGTCAGGTACCTGCTCCACTGGCAGCTGGAACTTCACTTGACACACTTTGCATTTCATCAACTGCCTGGTGAGCGTCACTGGTTTATTGGATGAGAAGGTGACAGACACCTCCTTAGAGCAGCCAGCATGGAGATGCCCCACCTGCAGACAATCAAAGAAAAATAGAATATGAATTGATAACAAACAGGCAAAATATCTAAACTGGTAGGCAAACAGCAATTGTGGTAGTAGCTGACGAGATGCAGTGAAAACGACATAGTGCTGCTTTCATTCTGTCTAACCTGTGGGGAAAAGGAAATGTGGGATGCTGCAGCAGGCCACTCAAACCTCAAGGCTTGTGTGTCACTGTGGTTGATCATGGTAATACTCTCCTGGACAGGCTGATTTACATGACACTCACCAAAATTCAGTAGTTCATTATCAACTGAGAAAACACAAAGGACGGACATCATGGTTGTTAAGAATGCAAATTACTAATTACTAATCATGTAGTGCACTTGCTTTCTACTTGTCTGGCATCAATCTAGCACTAGTTAGAGCCTAAATTCAGGCTGTGCATCAGTATCCATTCTGCTTTGCTCCTTCATCTCTCTTCCTTAACTTACCTGTCCCACTCTTCATATCGTCCTCCTTTGATGAGCTGCTGATGTTTTCTAGAGAAATGATTTCCTGATATGCCTCCCCGTTCACTTGTATGACCATGTCATTGTATTGGTTGTTCTCCACTTGCAAAGTAATGTTTGTCGTGGCATTCAGTGGCTTTGTTGAGCTAAAGCCAACTTCAAACTCTGCTTGCTCATCAACTTGCAAGTGTAAGGTAGCACTGTACCCTGACTGGTGATCTGTCAAGGAGGAAAGAAGTGTAAATTGCAACACAAAAGATTGCTCTCAGAGAAAACAATACAAAAGTTTTTTGTCACTATACTACTTTTTGTCAGTATTGTCACTGACAATGTTACTAAGTTTTGCATGTTGCAGTGAAGGTGAAACAAATAGCATACATTGTATTCTCTTTCTCTCCATATGTGTATGTAAACACACACATATATATACATATTATCTTATATTGTGTATATATAAACACACGCTCACGCATACTTAATATATACATACATGGATCTAAATTTCTGTATTGATAATAAATGTGAATAAACGTACCTGAGCCCTCAAGTTGTGTGAAGTCAATGGGTCTGCAGTTGTTATTGGTGACAGAATTGATACTGAACACACCATTTTTATCTTGCATTTCAATTTTGACCTGAAAAAAACACATTCACATAATTCAACCTCTGCGCTCTTCTGGATGTGTCATAAAGAAAATTGTTTTTAAAACTGACTCCAAAGATAAGAAGGAAACAGATAATGGAAAAAGAGACAATACAGCTAATTATGTGTTTCTTGTCACCTTTGCTGATACATTTCCATCATTCCTTAGCATGAGGGGCAGTGTCTGCCTTCGCCCTGTTAGCATCCTCCCAAAATTCAGGAGCGGATTTCCCTGGCTGTTTTTCAGGGAAGGGTAAACAACACACACACTGGGCAAAGTGCCCTCTCCCTGTATATCAAACTCCAGCACCTTGTTCTTGAATGTCGGTGTCAATCTTGGGGCAAAAGCAAAATGAGGACACATAAATAATGAGTGGGTGCATGAATGCATTAGCAAAAACGATGCAATTTCACTACGTTGGTGACATACCGGGTCGTCCCCTGTATTGTGGCTTCAAACACGGCTTGATAATGCTGCATGGTCTGGGGTGTAAAGGTGACCACTACATAAGTGTGAGACTGACTAGCCACACACAGAGTTTGAGAAGACAATTCAAACACTTCCATGTTGCGAGACACCTATAAGAAAGCACATACTTTGTAATTGCAGGGAGTGATGAATGAGGGTTGACCTCTCAGAGCTGCCCCCAAAACTTTATTTCCGACTGGAGAACTTCCTAAGCCTCACCTTAGAGCCCACATATCTAATGGCCAAATTGATCTGGCAAGGCACCTTGTTGCTGTTGCTGAGTTTAAAGCGAGCATGAGCGGTTTGGCCTACAAGGACTTTGTTGAAGATGAATTTGTTTTCATCCAGGACGTAAATACTCTCAGCATTGCAGTACTGTTTGGAGGAGAGTTGAGTGCTGTTGCGGCACAAGCAGTGTTCCTCAAATATTGAGGCAGGGTCCAGTCCTATGCCTGGGGATAAAACATATACAGGCAAATAAATGGATATGGAAATTCAAACTCATGGGAACGCTTCATCACACAACATCATCCACTGTTTACGTTTGTCAGGATTCCGTCTCCCGTTTGTGCTGTTTATTCATCTTTTGGTCGTGATGTAGTACTATACATTGATACTGTCATTTCTGTAGTAGGCCACTCAAGAAGAAAGGTTTCTGTTTCCAGCCCCTTTTACGTTTTTCTTCAGGACTTTGTTCTTAATTGTGTATACTTTGATTTTTTTTTTCTGTGTCAGATTTGTGTTATCTCTTATTTTGTCCAGTGCTGTTGAAAGTGAATTAGGTTGTATCTTACCCTGCCAGTTTAGCTGTCTCAAATTTAAAGATGTTGCACCGTTGCATTGTTTTCAATTGTCTTACACCATTGTTGTTCATACTCTTTTTCAGACCTTTTAATTATGTTTCCTATTGAGCACTTGGTATTAATTTCTCTTCACGTTTTCTTTACCTCATTTTCTTCTTGTTATTTGTTATGTCAGTATTACAAAATCACATTTGGTGAGTGTCTTATATTCTCTGCATACATATATTTCATGTTGAGGTAATTGAGTGTTTGAGCCTGATGATGGTGAACATTAAAATGATGATTGGCGAAATTTGGGAGCATTTTGGCAAAACCACATACACAATGTTGTACCTGAGTGGCACAGTGTCATTGGTATTGGAAGGGCTACAGAGGGTTTGAGGCATTGACTATGGTAGACGTTCTTCATCCTGAGAATTTAGGTATACTGTTTTTTTGCGACAGAGCCAAAGAGACAATGTTCTGGCTGACATCGTCATTGTGCAGATGGCCATACAATTCATACCTGGTACACTGATTTCAGCTATTAGTCTATATATTATGCCCTCTTGTTGGTCTGAAGGGTCACGATCGCTGATATCAATAACCAGACACTCGCTCCAGTTGCCAGCTTGGTCAGCTAGACAATCCACAGTCACCACCTGCTGAGACCCAGCCTGAATGATCCCTGTGCAGGGACACACTGAGAACACCCCCAGTGTGAGACGACTCTGAACGCAAAGGGAAGAAGAAAAGGGGTGAAATGCCTATTTTAAGACACTAAAAACAACCACAACTGACTTTTAAAGTAGTTGCTGGTTCTTGAATAATAATGCTCTTGGCTTGGACAAAATCACTGTAGATACTTCTACTGTATGTAGAAGACAGATCTGTGTTTAGTCTACAATTGCAGGCATCAATCGCTTTCAGCAAATAAAACTGGAATGACAGGGATGATTTCTTTGAAGCACTGTTGTGTTTAAATGTAATATTTGCATACCTGTGCATTGCCAACATCTTTCTGGGAGGAGTCATGTCTCAATTTGCTGATGTGGGAGAACAGAAAGGACAGAAAGGGGGACACAGTGCAGAGATACTTAATATTCGTGAATAATACCAGAAACACGTTTGCACTTGTGTGTCCTACCTTGATTTTACAGATGAGACTGTACGACGATCCTTTCGGCATATGGCGAAACGAGTCTCAAAAACCCCATGATTCTCAATCGTCAAACTCTGAGTTTTCTTATAGCCATGCGCAAGTGAGCCAAAGCTGATGCACTTTGAAGGTGTGATTGTGTACCTTAAGAATAACAATATCAGACATTAGTAGTAGTTTTTAACTGCCAATGCAAACAGATCAAAAACTAGAGCAAAGTCAATGTCTACTCATTTAGAAATTGATGAAAAATTTCATGTTTACCAATAATTTAATTAGTAAATGAATCAATTCTGTAGCAGATGTAAAGTCAAAGAGCAGGTGACTAACCTGGAGAACACAGAAGTGAGAGACACAGTGATTGGTAAGGTGGCAACACTTTCTCCTTCATTTCCAATCTTAGGTTCAATCACCTAGGACACAGAAGTAAAGTAAGTCTTTCAACAGATGCAAAGTACCTTCTATTGAATATGCGCCAAAATTGCTGTGATGTCAGTATGGTGCAAACCTGACAATGGAGGATGGGTTGCTCTGTAATTGAGACTTCTGCTCTTGGTCGTGACACAATCTGTATTATTGTGGGCTTCTCAGTGGGAGTTAGAGTACCATGTTCAGGGGATACACTGAAAATGGAGCCTAGGTTTGGCTGAGATGGGTCTGTCTT
Source organism: Carapus acus (assembly GCA_900312935.1). Taxonomy (NCBI): domain Eukaryota; kingdom Metazoa; phylum Chordata; class Actinopteri; order Ophidiiformes; family Carapidae; genus Carapus; species Carapus acus. The sequence continues at coordinate 2,607 of OMPJ01039237.1, read as the reverse complement.
CTGAAGTACAAACCTTTGGAGAACAAAAAGCCAGAAACACTCGACAGTGAGAGAAATATGCAATAGCAGCATTGTTCACACTCAAACCTGCCAAATTTGCAATTCCATTTGTTCCAGCTACATTCTTGTGCATAATAGCTTAGCGAGACACTGTAACGCCAGCAAATATTGTTCAAATGCTACAGCCTCTTAGTAGCTCATGTCTTTATATTTTTGCAAGCACCTAACTTGAGTGCCATTTACACTTTTTACTGGGCCAGCTGCTGCTATTGGCAATTAGTGTCTGGCTCAACAACACTTTGACAAGTTGCTCATTCTCAAGGAGGAAGGCTCATCCTTCCTCCTTGTGTACTATGGGCTTGACCACTCAAAACAACAGGTTACTGTATGTACAATTGGAAGAGTACGACAAATGATTTTGTGAAATTCCATTCTATTGTATTCAATTGAAGTACACAGTAAGTAAATCAAACACAGATGCAGATAATTTATATGTGACATCAATGCTTAGCAATTCACACTCACTTGTAAGCAATGGGGTATTTCCCTTGGTTTTTTAACCTCAGAGAGAGATTAACCTCTTCAAAGACTTTTATAGTTCCAAAGTCAAGACAGCCATCTGCCGCAGGAAATGTTATGTGAGTAAGTATAAAGAGAACAATAAAAATATTGGTAATTCATCTCTCAGTCCTACTACTAAGATATATATTAAGAACAAACAGAGATACTAAGAAAAAGACAGATTGAAAGTATTCAAATAACTAACAAGAGCAAATCACTAATCCATTATGAGGTTTTTGTCTGGATTATCAGAGTTGAAAGCACCGGTATATCCTATACTGTCACAGTGCCCCAAAACAAAACAAACAATATGATGTAAAATATCAAAAAGTCAACACAATGGATGTTCTGCTATTTTAACATGTTAAGAAATTTAGAAAGTGTTTCGTACCAGGTGTTATATCCAGAGCTATGTCATATGCCTCAGCAACAATCTGTATGGTCTCTGTCTGTACCAGTCCAACAATTTTGTCCACATCAGATACCTGACAGGAGACACACAACAGACACAAAAAGAAATGACATACACAACAATTTTCATTTCTGATGTGTTCCAAAACTTAGAACTCATTCTGATGCATGGCTCTGTGATTAAATATGTATTTCAGATATGAGAGAAGTTTGCACTTCTATGTCACCTCTAAACGTAAGGTTTTCTTCATGTTGAGAGGCTTTACTGGCTTGAAGTACAGGGTGAGTGGGAAGGAGCAGTTTGGTGAGATGATTCCCTGGTCGTTAGGCATGCTGAACTCATCTCCTAAGTCGTCTGCACCCCTCACTCTCCACTGTGCGGGCAAAGCCGTCTTATTATTAAGCGTTACAGTACAACTGGCTTCCCTAGAAAAGAAAAGGATAAGAGTAAAGAAGGACGAACGTAGCAGGACGTAACAGCATGAGTGTGTGGGGAGATGCACCGGCATAGCATATATGACATGGATGTGCTGAAACAGATACATCATTCAATAAATAGATGTATCGTAAATTCTTAACTATGACATTACTTAACTGTACTGTTTGTACTGAATGTATTGTCTGTATATTTGGAACTAGGGACAGTTTGAACTGTAAGATGTCTGAACCTGAATCACAATTTGGTTGATTTGATCTCTTAAACTCATGATGAGATGAGTTTGCAGTAAAGCAGACATCCTCGGCAACCACATAACTTTTAGACTGCATATTTCTGAGGGGAGTGAGGGGAACACCCCATGTATGTGTGAGTGGTAAAGTTTATCATTTTATTGCTCTTTTGGATGGTGGTTTTGTAGTTTTAAAGTTTCCTTAATGGTACCTGTGCAACAGCACTCTGTTGAAGAGCCACTGAGTGGAGTCGAGCTTGAGATATGGTCGAACGCCCCAACAGGACAAGTTGATAATGGCACGCTCGGGGTTGTCAGTTATAGAGCACACAACAGCGTCCTTAACTTGTCCCACGCTGGTGGGAAAAGCCCAAACAGTCAATTCCTAACAGTAAAGCAAAATCACAAAAAAAGTACCAAAAATTATCGACCTGATGGCGTACAGGGTAACAGGTATTGACAGGTATTACTGTCTGTCTAACCTTCATTCAAAACATCTTTTTTTTTTGGAGATTCAGTGCTGAGTATTACAAAAAAAAGAGATGACAGTTGTACCTGCTTCTCATCAGGTTTGAGAGTCATGGCAGGTGGATCCAGCAGGTATGTAGTGGCCTCAGTATCATCCAGGAAAGTAAATTGGACCTCTGCGTCCAAACTAGAGTTATTATGTATCACCAGTCTCTCTGCATTTTCCGGGTACTTCTTCCTCTTGTATCTTCATCGACAAATACAGATTTGCATTGATATTTATCACTAAAACTGTGCATCAATGTAATGCAAATATGCCCTGAAAGCAGACCGATTTGCTGTTCCCTCCTTGACTCACCCATCTCTTGTCTTGTTACTCAATAGTGGCCCAAAGTCAAACACTCCAGGTTTGACCAGATAGGCTCTCTGGATTCCCCCAGCCAGTTCTGGTAAAACTTTGCAGTGAGGAAATATTGTCCTAGAAAAGAAGAGAGCAGGA
>OMPJ01039236.1:0-86664 GCA_900312935.1 Carapus acus | reverse complement strand
TTTACTGTCATCCCCTTTTCATCAGAAGTCTACAGGCCCATGTTACAGCATCTTAGGATCTTAGATTTAAACTCTCATGTCAGGTTAGCCTGTGGACTGAAAGCAGGCGTAGACTTCCAGGATGGGCTGGACATTCTGGAGCTGCGGACATAGACACACACACACACACACACACACACACACACACACACACACACACACACACACACAGTCCTACCCTCTTGTCTCCCCCATGATGCATGCCATCCATTTGACACAAAGCAGGGCTCACAGAGGCGATCTGGCTAACATTAACATCCATAAACATTACAATTAATGAGGCCGTGTGACAGCAGGAACCAAATCTCTCCCTCAGCCCCTCCACACCACCATCGGCAAAAGGAAGACTGATTTTTCATGCCATCAATTATGTCCTGTCCCTCACCTTGTGATTCTGCGACTACATTGAATGCCGATAAACAAACCCAGCTGTGCACCTACCCCCCACCACTGCCCGCCCCCCTCACACACACACACACGACACAAACAAATTCACACGCACGCACGCACGCAAGCACTCACACACATACACACACACCTACAAGGGCTCGCTTACCACATAGAGACTGTGTGGGGCCTTTTCTCTGTCTTCTTTTTCCCAGTGAAGAAATGGAAACTGGCCCGTCTGGTCACCAAGAATAGCCAATAGCTTTTCAAATGCTAAAAAGATCCCCTGCATCAGTATTAATGCCTCTCCAAATTGCAAGCTGGCAGATGTTCCAGATAAAGAAATTAAATGTCAGCGAAGCCACATGTCGCTTTTATGAGCTTCACAGTAGATACAATTAAATTACATTACAATAGATTATCAATTCAATGGGGTGAATCTTAAATGGTCCTTGACTGAGATTAGACAAGGTTATTTTCAGTGAGATAAGAGTTTTGGTGTGTAAACATGTCCAAACATGGCTATTTTCAGGCAGTTAGTTTACCTGCTCTGTATCATGTCCTGTTGTCTGAGGCTGGAGCGATCAGGGCCAAATGTAACTTTCGTGTTCCAGAGTAACCAAATGGGAATAATTCCAGTTTCTTCTTTTCCCATTAAGGAGTCCCAGTGTGGGTTTAACAGGGACCCAAATGCAGTTAATCAGGAAAGCATGTTGCCCTGAGTTAAGCCATCATCCAGAACTGGAGATTCTCCATAACACTCCACCCTTTCTCCTTTTGATGGATGACGGAGGACAAGAGGACAAGGCAAGGGGAAAAAAGAATGTATTGAATTCTGAATGGTTCTCAAATTGCATTCAACTTCTGCTGCACTTCCGTTTCGTACATAGGCATAACTGAAAAGTTTCTCAAGGCGAAACACACCCACACCATGCCATGCTCATGAGCACCAGTCATCCATTTTATGTGCGAGTGAAGGCCTGCAAAGGGTAAACATCTCTTGCTTCACCATATTTGAATTATTTATGTTAGCTTTTCTAATTCTAGAGGTGCTTGTGCTGTAGCTCCCAGCGAGATAAAATAAACTTTTCACCATCTGAGGTCTGAGTGACTACAAAATGTTGCACATATCAGAACAACAATTGATTCCAGTTTCCGCCTAACCCCAGAAGCCCTGAAAACATCCAGATGCCGCTGGGCAGAGCCGTAGGGATGATGGGAGTTATTCCCAGACCTCCAGTTCCCAGCCCCATCAGCACTATGGGAAAGCCAGCCAAGTGAGTGTGGGTCAGGTCAACCTTGTCTCCTTGCCTGACTGTCAAAATAACAGTACCTTCCCCTTAAGCTTCCAGCACTGTCCATCAGAGCTGAGCTGCTGAGAGCTGTGGCACAGAGGGGTGGAAAAGCAATTAAATCAAACATGGGTGAGTAGCTGCAGGACAAACGCCTCGTCAGCGTTTCTCAGCTCAGCCGGAGAAAAGCTTGAGTTTTTTCTCTCCTTCTCTCAAGAGGGGGCATTGAGAGAAAGAGTATTGAAAAAGACAACCCTCCAAACGAGGGCTGAGACATTTTGTGTCACCGGGTGACCAATTCAAGAGTTGGGCGAAGGGGAGCGAGAGACATTGGCCCAATTCAGAGTCTCTTTCTTCCTTCGTGATGGCCTAAACCTTGGGGTCAGACTACGTGTCTGACCCCTGACCCTCTGGTTCGCGTCTCCTTGTAATTACCTTTGCGCATCAACCCACTGGCCACCCCCAACCAAAGACAATGTAACAATTTGTCTTTTCAATTGTCTGTCAGTCACTCTCTTACAGGTCTTTTCAGTGGGCGTATATGGTTTCTTTTCCCATTTGTATTTATTTATCTATCCTGCATGGAGAGGTGGGGGGGTTGTCTGGCCCTAGAAACAGGCAGTCTTTGTTTGAGCTGGTTTCACATGGATATAGTCCCCCCTCCTACACCCCAAACCCTCCTCCCCTGCCCCAGCCTTCTGTGCACCCCTTGCCTTCACTCCAACTCTCCTTCATCAAACCCTATGGATTTTCTGGCGCAGGGGGTGGGGGGTTAAGATTTTGGGTTAGGGGTGGATTTAAGATTGACCGATCTCAGGGTCGTTGTACACATCTTTCCATGCCATTTCCATTTTCATTGACCAGCGGTTGAAACACGTAAGCTCGTCAGCTACCTGGGCAAACTGCTGTTTCTTTCCACGCTGCGGCGACCGGCAAGAATAGTGCTTAATTTTTGTCTTCTTAAACCTCTGTCAAAAACAGCTGTTTGGGTTTGTTACAGCTCTGGCACAAATCTTTGTCACATTGTTCCGAAATCCATTTAAATTTAGGAATTGGCAATGTGAAATGCCTGCAAGTTAGATTTCCCAAACAGAGGAAAGTATAACAGCTTTCTCGTGGCCACAATGTGCTGGTTGTGCTAACGTATGACCAACTTCTCTGTGCTCTGGCTCTGATCAGCTGTTGAGGTAAATGATTTGTCCCACATGGTTCATGTTTCCCTAAAAGTCGCGTTACAAAGCAGCATCCACATCTATTTGTATAAGTGAAGAGGTGTGATCACAGCCCCCATTGCTACTTAGCACCCGCAATGTTGAACATCTTGAGATCTTGAGGTCTGAAGTAATCTTTGCAATCAAATGACCTACTAATATCATGAATCGAGTTTTTCCATCTGATTTGTTCCTGTGTGTTCCTGTTTCCTGCCCTGCCTTGTCACACCACTGATCCAATCTTCTGGCAACTTGGGCAATCAGTCGGCTCCTCAACATTACCTGTGCCCGTGCCAAAGTTGCCAAATTGTCTTGTGTACCACCATGACTCTCCAGCGTTTTGTACCACTTGCAGTCCTCCCGGTTTTGACTTTGCCTGTCCCCGTTTTTCGAGTGTGTCTTCTGCCTTCCTGGATCATCTGGTCTTTTGGTTTTTGGATTTGCCTCTGCCTACTACCTGGTATTGTGACTTTTGTCTCGCCGTGCTCTCCTGCCCCCCCAATCTGTCCCCCCAATCCAAACTGTTACCTGTTCTTGACCGTGTGTTTGCGCTGCCCCTGTCTCTGTCTTGATTGCCATGCCCTGACATAACTCTCCCAGTATTAGCATTTAGCGTAGTACTCAGGCTCCGGTCGCCACCATCACTGTTTTTGCATGCAAATAAACACCTGACTAATGAGGCTTCGGGTTCTCCGCTAGGTACGTATTTCAATTATTACAGCGGAATGCAAGCACCTTAGTTTCGTTACACAATTCATCGCTGTAATGACAATAAATGATTCATGATTCCTGATTCCTGATTCCTGAACTAATGGCTTAGACATCTGTCATTTAAATTCTGCCAAATACTTAAAAACATATCGACATTTTAAGGTGTGATACCCCCACAGTCAATCCCATTCCAATTGTTTTGGAGCACGTGTGAAAATGTGAACAGGCTTTTTGTGCACCAAGGGAAATTGACCTATACACCATTGTGAGTATTAGTTTCTATTTGGCAAGTTTGCACCCCGATCCACATGGCAAATGGAGCAATTGTGACACCATCCAGCTCGATTTTCCTGATTTCCCTCTGCAGCTGCCAAATCCTTCATATAGTTGTTTTCATTGTGCTACCACAGTATTGTGTAGACTTGGTTGGATGCCTGTTTCAAAAAGTTAACAACATGCTCGGTCATTCCCTCAACTGATGTTTCATAGCAACACCACGACCCCTCTGTATTATATTGCATTACCTAATTAGTAATCTTGTCGAAAACGTCACAGTTTATTAGTATATCTGAGATTTTATGTCTTATTTTGAACCAACGTCGAGAATTGAGCGAAGGCACAGAGTCGTTTCAAGATACAAGCATTAACTTTTAATTAACGGTGGTGGTCAGTCATAACAATGGTCCTTGTGTGAACGTTCTCTGACCACAGGCTTTTCCAACACCTTTTTGCTTGGCAGACGCAACGTGAAATGACATACAACTTACTATTTCCCCCCAGAAGATGGAGCTTTCCAAGCCATGGTAATGAAAGCCAGAGACGAGAAGACGATTCAATCCTGGAACGTGTAATGTCAAGTGGTTTTGAAGGGATAAACACAATCGCTCTTCCAGACGATTCGGATTGCAAAAGTCATTCGTTCTGATTATATTGTCTATCACGGCTGTGGTGAAAGTCATAGTCGGTGTCGGTGTGGCAGTTTTACACAAAGGCCACGGTTTGCTTTGATCCGTTTAATTTGTTCAGCGAACGTGATGGGAATTTATGAGATATTCAAGCTCCAAAAAAGTGGCAAGTCCTGTCGGGCAGAGCAAAAATACTCCCTGCTGTATTTTGACTAGATCTACATTGACAGTGTTGAACCATAACGTCCTCATTTGTGATGAAATCGAAGGCTGAGAAACTTCTGATGAAGGAGGGAAAAGTAGGCCAGACTGTAGCTGTGCTTATGTAAACGGATCTGCTCCTCTGGCCAAAATAATCACATTTGTTGAGATACATCTCACAAGACTAAACTCCTCAACTATTGGTGAAAACGGAGTAATGTGCATATCCGGTCACATGTTGTAAATTTGAAAACATATTGACTTTCTATAGCAATATTAAAAATGAACAGTGTGTGTAGGTTCTTGTGCTATACAAAGTTTATTTTTTCAAGAATAGGGCGAGAATATTTCCATCCAGACTTTTCATTACTGTCAAATGTAATGCTGATTAAAACAAAAACATCTCTGATACTAATGAGCTTTGACAAGAGGACCAAAAAGATTTGACGCTTGGTTGATTGATTAATGTACATCCAGTATATGTAAAATAAAATGAATGCAGCTCCAGTGACCAGTAGCTGGTGATTATGATGTTTTCTTTCCCTCACTGACCCGCAGCAGACCTCCCCCGTCACACACTGTCAGATTGGCCGGGTGTTACTGCCACTCCTGCACGCTATTTGCAAGACTAATATGTAATTATATTAAGTGGATACCAATTTGTGGTCATGTGTGATCTTCATCCTGTGTGAACCTGACATTCATGGAGTACTTACAGTCAAAGTCCCACCGCAAACTACTGACCATATTTTGGGAAATGCACTTTTTTTTCTTCGCTCATCTGTGCGTATGGCATGCAAGTAATTTGGTTCGAAGTAAGTGCTTTTCTCCCTTTTCAATTCTGACTTTGTTGTGTTGTTTTCCCTCTTTCTCATAAGACAAGCGACAACAAAGCAAAGCAACACAGGATAAACTCCCGTCGTCCCAAAGGGAGTTATCATATCAAAGATTTGCCAATATTACTATAGATGACAATATCAAACTGCAATAGGAGCATCCTTCAATAAAAACCTGGTAGGACGGAATTAATCCCAAAGTCAAGTCAGAATGGTATTATCCCTCAATGCAAATATTATCTTAGGCAGCGGAGATGATCTGTGTATCATCTCTGTATGCAATCACACAAACAACAAGCCTTTGCACACAAAACAAGAGGACATTCATAATTTTGAATGCAGGGGATGCTGGCATTGGTAAAGTAGGACAGTATAGCTCACTACGACTGAGTATATTGGCAGCAAGATAAAACTTCTTTGTTGACGCTCAATCTATAAAAGCTAAAAATCGAAGCCGATAAAACCTCTGTTGCGAACGATCCACCCTTGCCACATGTGTTGTGGGTGGTGCTCTAAATGCAAGGTGGCGAAAGGCTCTGTGAGAAATATGGGTTGACAGCTTTTGATTAAAGCTGTTTTATTACCGTACCGTCAACTTTTACATGCAGTTTGAACTGTCCTAAGCAAGGACAGTCATTTGGCTGCAGGGTATGACTTTTGCATAGAAAATCTGTCTTGTGTCTGTCTCAAACAAATCAGTTCCACATGACTGCCCTGATTGTCTTTTGCCTTCTTAAGATACATTGCCAAAGTCTAATTTCTGTCTGGGCTTTACAAAGTCATTTCTGCTGCATTTAAGCCGTATGACCTTTCCACTCAATGTCAAAAAAATACATTCCTTGTCAAAATGTTGATGGTTCACAAGGATCAAATGAGTTATGTTGGTGTTTTGTTTTTGTATAAATCATGATAAATAATTGAGAGACCTTTCAAGCTAGCAACATCAATAACGGCTAATGTCGCGCAAGCCCCCGTTACTTTGCGTTCTCATTTTAAGGAAGAAGACCTGCATTTTCCCACAGTCTGGCCGTGGGCTAAAAGCATAAAAATCATTGACATTTGAATGCCCTGAACTGCTGCAAGTGTGTCATCAAAACATAACATGCCTAAACAAAACCATCACAAAATCACCTCTCACGTACCATAAATTCATAACTTAATTATGTGGTAAGCTTTGCAAAGTTAAAACCGATTGTCAGTTTAAGATCAAAGTTCAATCTTTAGAGCTGTTGCTGGACAAGCAAAGAATTTTAGAACAAAGCAACTTTTGCAGATTACTTATGCGTGATTTGGTAATGTAATTTTATGCTCTTAGTTCCATTGCATAATTAGAGGCTTTGGCTGACTAGTGGAGTCACAAGTTTCTAAGCCTGAATTAAAGCATTTAGTAGATTATATTTTGCTAAATTAATTGTCCCTGTTTCATCCTCATTTAACCGCACGGTGACCCCACTTTGTCCAAATCTCAAACCATGTAGACGGGTTTAATGCAATGACGCAATTTCCTGCTGCTGGGAATAATTTGATATCAAACAAACTGAAAATGAGGAATGAAAGTTTGATACAACATTTGAGATTCTCTTCCTCACCACACACAAAAATCAATGGATGACACAATCTAATCCTCTGATAGACATTCATGTTTCACGATTGAAGAAAATAATATACCGTAGGCCTTTGCTACATCTTTTCTCTCTTATTTCTTTTTTGAGGCGTGGGTAAAAAGAGATATTTTACTGTGAAAGAGATTGGCGACGAATTCTGTGTGGAGGCATTTTGGCCATTGGAACTGTGAAGGAATGCCCAGCTGTAAAAATTTCAGCCTCTTAAATTGAACAATTGGGTACAAGAGCTGTGAGCGAGCCGGAGAATTATGTGGGTTTTAAGTGCTCTTGCATACACCGCCATAAAGCTGTCTCCGTTTAACAAGATGATTAATACCCCTCACACTGCTGAATGAAATATTGGGTATCGTAATTTGACTCTCCTCCTCAGCCAAAACATGCCCAACTGTGGTGGCAGCATTTCAGTTGAGGTGGGCAGGCAGTGTTTGCCATTGGCAAAAGTAGGCGCCCAAAAAAAAAAAAAAGAAAAAAAAAAGGAAAAAAAAAAGAAAACAGGTCCCAAAAATCCCCAACTGCCTACTTTGCCTTCATTATTTGGTTAGGGAGACTACCAACCTGGTCATTATATTTCCACTGACATTCAAATAAAACCTCAAGCAAAAGCTCTAGGTCTCACATAAAATTGTCGGGAAAGACTTGGATTGAACATAAATTCATATGACACAGGAACCTTATCCGCATATAGTCTAATGACATAGGGAGGAGATGATTGGTAGATAAAGGAAACGATTACTTAGCAGCACCAACTGGTAAAAGATACCCTGAACAGGAATTTGAACTGCTAATCAACATTTGGGGATAGGTACATTTCCCTCTAGGGTACTTACCATGTATCCTACAGAAAGGGATCTTTGAAATTTCCATTGGCTAAAGCTTGAACACTGTTGAGCACGTTTTCTCGAGGTGACTCACCAGGAGCTTCGGTTGTGATGTCATGTCTTCACATAGGTGGCGAGGAGTGACACGAGTTACAACCCTCACAAAACACACACTACATGAAACACTGTGAATCATGTTGAGCAGGGGATGCTCACATTTCTAAATTCACAGATGTATCCCACCTCATCTGTCTTGAAAACAATGTGTAAGTGATGCTTCTGTTCATTCAAATTATGCATTGATATGTAAAGATATGGTTTATCAGAAACAGAAACAGAAATGCTTGAAATTCCCTGAGCGAGTCAGTGCTGAACTTTATCAACAGTTGCTAAATTCACTTTGGCATCAACACTTTGATTCTGAAGCCCATCTCCAAATTATGAAGATGGGCACAATCTTGAAATATCAAATATATTTTGCTGTTCTATTCCTGGGTGATCCCTTGACATTCCTGCAGACGGTTTAGATGGAAAAATTCCTGTAGTGCATTCTGGGCCTGCATCCTTAGCTGCACTACACTGTGATATTAATGAAAATGTTTTCACTGTAATATTGGACAGTCTTTAACAAGATATCCGCTCTGGTATTACAGTTTAATTCATCTGTCAAGGCAAATGTGGTTCATTTTCTAACCGCAACAGCACAAACCATTGTAATGATCTGTCTCAAATCTTTCTTTACTTTTGTTGATGGATGACTTTTCAGTGGGTCTTTGCATTGGATCCCTCTTGCCATTAATCATCTTAATCCTGCTCCTGGAAGGCTGAAAAAAAAGTTGTAGACCTATTCATACCGCTGCAGCCATTGCTGTCTGCCAATAGGTGTTGGAAAAAGTCATTGATTTCTCAAATTTTCTTTAAAATGCTAATTTGGTCAAGCTGTCTGCCGCTAACAAATGGACATGCTGGCTGGCAGCTTGTGGTACATTATGCCGCAGCTATTTGTTTGTGGTCTGTTTTGCAAATGCATAGGGAAAGAGTTTGGGGCTTTGGGATGTGGAGAGAACGTTGAAGGTTTCAGCACAAGCAGCACAAGAAAAAAGTTGTAGCATGCGCTGAAGGACATGAATGCGGCAATGTTTTCCAGTCGCACTCCCTCACTTGTCTGACAGTTGGCTTAAGTGCATAGTTAAAGGGAACCAGCTTGCGCCTGGACTCCTGTACGCGCAGACCTGAGGCCAAACAAAGAATTGCTGCACCAAAAAAGGATCAACTGAATAATTGTTCTGAATAAAAATCATTCCAATTGTGTTGAGCAAGCCCAGTAGATGATTGCTCATTTTCTGGGAATGCTCATAACAATACTACTAGTTGGTTCTCTCTGTCCATTATACTCCGTTTTTTTCTTGCTGCTTTGCAGTTGGGTAATTTTTGCAACACTTGTGCATGACAACATTAGGGACATGCACTGTGCAGAGTGATTGCACTGACTCTTTAAGTCAGAATTCTCCTGTTTAACAATCTCATCGTCCTATATCATTTTATTGATTAATATCAAAAGACTCTACGGCTTATATGTCTGTTCCTATGCGGTGACATTTCCCATACAGTGACCCAGCAGAGGCCATGCTCTATAAATGGCTGGCCAGTTCAAAAGTGGTCCTCCAGAGAAGATGTGTAGGGTTTCCATTAAAGACTAACTTTAGCATGAGCAACCTGAGCAGCAGTAAGACCATTGTCGTGGGCTATTAACCAGCATGTGTTGTAAATGAGGGGCCCAAATGGTGCTCATTAGTGGTCTCTCCCAGACCGGCCATCAGAGAAGAGGGGCTTTAAAAGCCTATTCTCTGGCCAGCAGACAAACAAGTCCCCTCAGAGGCGCAATGGAGGAGTTTTTTTTTTTTACATGTGTCAAGATCCACTAATTACTCTTTGAAAGGCAGCCCAGCCGGTGTAATGTATGTGACGCTTGCTGAAAATGTGTCCCTCATTGGCCAGTCAACCAGATCAGTAAAATAAACATCAGCTCCTGACAGGCTGTGAAACCCCTTCCTGACATTGCCAAAGATGTTGTCATTGCACTCAAGCAAACCAAGACCACCTATGGCAGGCACATCGTGGGTGGAATTCTCAGCGATCACAAGCGGGGTAATTTCGTGGGGGAGGATGAGCTCAATTTGCGCCTTTCAAACCTCAAACAAACTGCACTAACCATGAGGGTGAAGAGGAATATGCACTTTGCAGTGATGACTTTTCTGGTCCACTGAAAAAGACTCAATTTTCTATTGAGAGATAATGTCTCGATATCTCAACACCTTGCACACTTCCATCGGATCCCTCGATCCTCAGACAATTCCATCCTGGCGATGTGGACATGTAGAAATTAGACCCAATTTAATTGAATTTCAGTCTAAGGTTGATTATATCTCAAATTCCATACCTTTGTATGCGACTGTGTGGTTCCTGAAATTGTGGATTTTATTATGTTTAAGGAAAAACATGTGCAAATACGTGGTTTGGGGTTTTGCTGATCCATGCTTTAACACAGATTTTTGTGGAGAGACAGTGATAAAATCAAATGCCATTGAAATACCACCATACATTATATTATGTTGAGAGGCAACACTGGCATACTATCTCAGTACCATGACTGAAATGAGAAATTCACGACTTTTGGCTTCAAACTCTCCTAGAGCAGGATTGTCAGAATGGTGTTGCTGCAACACGTCCATCCTCGACTACATTGAGAGTCAAGAATGACGTCCCACTCAGCGGAACGCTGTACTGGGCAGCGTGGTTCCCGGTCGGAAAGTGTATTTGGTTGTACAAGCTAGGAGCTGCCAAAGGAGGATAAACATCGATTTTGTTCAACATGGCAGAGGTAGGATCATTATTTCGAAGCCAAGCTGTGTCATCCAGGCTTTCTGTCAGGGTATTTCGATATGTTCTGTTCATACTTGAGCAGAATTCGAGTTATAGAGATGTGAAGCATCACGACCCCAGCCGGTTAGCATGTAGACCGGGTCGAAAGCCCTGTGTTCAAAGTTGTCGTTTAAGTTATGTACGTCGAAAGCAAACTCGATATTGTTCTCAGCATTTTTTATTTTGTCTGCTCTAGATACTCATTGGCACTGTAATGTTCCTCTCCCAAAGACACGCAATATTCAGGCTCACAGTGAAGGCTGAGCAATGATGCGAGAAGCTCAGTGCTCAGGACCAACTTCATTATCATGTAAATGTAAAATAAGCACTACCTCTACTAAAGGAGTAGGAGAAGGATCGAGATGGTCCACATCTCTCTGGTGCCTGACATTTCGTTTGGCAGGGTCCTAAGTTTTGAAGCTTTCCTAACAAGCTAGAAAAAAGTGCCTACCAAGACCTTTGATTACGGGTGCAGCAGAGAACATCCCGGACTTAGCAATCTTATCTTGGCAGATAAATCCCCTCTTACACACTACATATTTCCTGTTAGACCGGAGTCGATTAATTGAATCAAGCTCATTACACTAGTTTAACACCCAACAAAAGTATGCATCACAGAGAAGCAGATTTGGAACTTTTCCTGGGTTAAAAACTGTCTACATGCATGCATTAATCCTTATATGTCATTTTTACAGACTCATAGTCTACAGGATATGAGGCAGCAGGCAGGCGTTGCTGCTAAAGTATTCCTGCAGAGAGATTACACCAATGGGACAATGTGCCAGTTCCAAACCAAGTTCCCCTCTGAACTTGAGAACAGGGTAAGAAGCATGTGTGATAACACAGAGCTTGATGGTTCAAAATATGATAGAGCTGAGCACAAAACTATGACGCACGTAGCAAAGTAATGAAAGCAAAAAGCGGTGGGAGTGTTATTGAGTTGTCTGTTTTGTGATACTGGTGATTGGAGATATTTGCAAGATCATGCCGCAAAGAGGAATATAGCCAAGAACTACTGTGATAAAGTAAGTATTTGTACAACAATTTTCACTCCAAAAATTTAGCCTCATTCCCTTGCCAATTAAAGCATTAAAAGGCAATAAGGGTGCAAATAAAATGTCGATGGAGATACAAGAGACAATGACAACCATCAAATACAAATAGATTTCATAGAAAAAGGTAAATGACAGAATACATTCAGTGCTGTTACTGTCTGAGGTAATCAAGATAATGCAACAGCGTCCCTCTTTTGCGTCCGCATGCTTGTTTCTGTTCAACATCACCGACAATGCTTAAAAGAATAAGGCTCTCAAAGTGTTGGGGAGCCCAGTCAGCTCGATGTTGGACGTGTTTATCTTGCGTAAGTATCCATATCAGATCAGATAATTTCCCCAAACCAAATGCAGCGCAGAACTGTACATGAAACCAGACCCCCCAGCCCCAAAAAACAAAAAACAATTTGGCCATGTAATACTTCCAGCGTATTCCTCCTGGACTTTTGTCCTCGTGTGAACCACCATGGAATCTGTTAGGAGAACAGAATAAACGGTGATCTGGAAATTGAAGACGAGGGGTCACCGAGAGCAAACGGTCTCCACGCTACCACATTAAAGACAGAGTTTGGAGTTTTTAGGACAAAAAGCAGCAGCTTTGCACTTCACAGACACCACATAAAAAGCTTGACCTGGCAGCATCTATGTACTCAGCGGTTGTATTGTCGCCTCCTTTGGATGGGGGTGACTGGTCACACTCATGCAACGATCCAATGAAACTTACCCTTCCTCACAAAAGGAACTGCTGAAAGTCGTGCTAATTTGCAATTTGCCCAATCTATCAGTTGTTCAGATGAAAATTTGCATCTGAAAGTGATTTTGTTATTTTTCAAAGGTTTGTCCTTTTAATCTGTAAAACGTAACCATAACAGAAATTCACCTAATTTTGAATCTTCTCAACTCCAGATGTTTCATCTAGGTCACCCATTTTGTTGGTTCTTTTGGCAATTTCATCTTGCAACAGCCCAATGTTTTCGATAGTTGTCGCAGATTGAGTTTTTGACCTCTTAATTTAATCTTAAAAGTAACCCACCAGTCAAGCATGCACTCATCATCACCATATTGTTTTTCAGATCATTCTTACAACACAATAAGATGGATAAATGTGTCAATACAAGTGCCATTTTGCCAACATTTGTCCTACATTTATTCGTAGACCTGTTGGTGACTCATGACCAACTGCAGTGATGAAGATATTCCCTCCCCCTGCCTGAATTTGTCATAGACATTTGTACTTCCCCCCTGCAAGCAACGTCTTTGGAATGCAAAAATTGCCATTTCTGTCATCATGGAAAGATGCTCAGGCAAAGAAATGTGGTTTGAATCACAACCTTCGAATTGGAAAATTAGAGCGAGAACAAAGCATCCCAGCGGCAGGCTCTAAACACGCATAAGACCTCTGATGTGTTGGAGCTTGTTGTTGCATTCCTCGCGCACATGGAAGTAGAGCATTGGATGGCTACCAGAGGCTCAGGAGGCCCTGCTCGGCTTCTTGTCTTAAGTCTCCAGCCTCCCTCTGGTATCAAGTGGAGATCAGCGGGTCCGTTTTGCGGATCAGGGCAAGGACCAACGTTGACAACCCAGTCAAAACAGCCACTAAATCCAACAGCACTCCACCCCATGTCTCCTCCTTTGCTACAACAAGCCTTCATATCAGGAATTCCTGCGGAAGGCTAGCGTGATTATCAACCAGCGGTGGTTATGATTTGTATTCCAAAAGCTGTCTGGAGTCATGATTTGGACAGCTGAGCCACGGCGCTGATTTTATTCGTAGCCTTAACATTGTATGAGTAATGATCCAAAATCCTTCCCAGGTTATCATTGTGTGCATCCGACTTTTGTTGTGTTTGCCCAGTTGGTTATTAAGTGAAAACATTCCCACAGCATATGGCCCAGGCATCCTAATAATTTCAAGAGGTGTTTCCATTGCGGGAAGGAGGCCCAGCATTCCCCTAATATATCACCAGTCCAAGAAAACTCGCCCCTCTCATCTCATCCATCCTAAAATGGAAAGAATGGAAGGAAATCATTTGCTGCTACAAATGTACAGTTTCTAATGGAGTCCCCCCATCAGGGACCAAAATCACTCGCAGCCTTGTAAAAAAATATGGCTTCCTGTCCTCCCAACTCCCAAATGCCATCAACCTGACTTCTTGCCTGGTTGTCCAGCGATCTCTCCTCTTCCAACCCCTTTGATCGCCCATATGATCCCCCCTGTTTCAGATTGACAAGCAGCAGTTTGAGGAGACGGTACGGACGTTAAATAACCTGTACGCCGAGGCCGAGAAGCTGGGGAGCCAGTCCTACCTGGAGGGATGTCTGGCTTGCCTCACCGCCTACACCATCTTCCTCTGCATGGAGACGCACTACGAGAAGGTGAGGACCTTAATGTCTGCCCCAGAGCCCACTTCCTATAAAGGGAGCCCAGTTTTTAAGTATCTTGAAAGTGCACAGATCCAGGCTCACGTGGTGACGTCTGCGTAGAGATTGTAATAATCTGCTTTTAGAGGCTGCTGCATGAAACTTTTTAACTCGACTGTAAATCAACTCTTTATGACCTTTATGAAAGCTTGGAAATAAATATGATTTATGGACTTGTAAAAACCCATTTGGACGAGTCCACGTGGAATGTAAATGATTCAAGCAGTCTCTTCCTGTCTCCCAAAATTGCATTTTTGTTAGACAGGGTAGAATTGTGGATTAAACAAAACAAAACAAAATAAAACAAAAAAATAACCAACTGGCGTAATACTGAGTTTTTGGCAGCTGATAAACTCTCACAATTTGAATTGGCTGGTTGTTACCAAAACTGAAAAGTTAGTGTTGTATTCAGCAACTATTCTACCCAAGAATGCGGTGGCTTGGCTAGTTGGTCTCAATGGCTGCCAGCCAAGATTTCAATGGTTATTTGCGAGTTACGCTATTTAATACATATATTTATTTGAAAATGCTAGCAGAAAACGTCAGGCTGTTTGACAAGACTGACTTTATTCATCCAGAGATGATGGGATTTTTGCATTTGAACATTCACAATCTTCCCGAAATCTAAAAGGTTGATCAGTCAATTTTTGTTTGTTAACAGATAGCTGGCAATGAAGCTTTATCAGATCCTGACTGTGCCCGGTTTGGACTGCGTATATCTTATTATTTGATGTTTTTTTCTTTTAGGGAGACACTGTTATTACAATATTCGTCTTTCAATGCCTTCATCATAATTGGATTCTCAGTATGCGAGTCATTCTTCTGTCAAGACTTCTCTGCCCTTCTCTCCCCTCAAGTGATTTTATCAGATAATTTGAAAAAGCTTTTTTTGTGAGCCACCACAGTCTTGCCTCCACATCCAGGGCCCACTTACGATCCCTGACTCTATTCAAATCAGTTTCCAATTCATAGACATTTCATTAATGAGAGTCAATGGAGCAGACGAGACCGGATGAGGCGACATTTACCACTCCTGGGTGGGATTTATTTCATTAATGGGTCTCAGCTGCATGGATTGCAATTAAACTAGACGAGTGGTGGCAAAGATCTGCAGCTCCCAGTGTGCAAATCAGATTGGATTTCAATCAGCGCACACCCGCTAGATTTATATAGCGCAGAAACACACATTTTCCATTGTCAGGGACACGTGCAAGAATGAATTTAGCACCTTAATGCAACCTTTAAATGTCATCTGCGACTCCCAATTTTCTCTGTATCCAGTAGTGGAACAAATGTAACTCTTAAAAAACAGAGGAATACGAACATTAACAAATGGCAAATTTAATAAGGAGTTTTTATTGACGAGGTTTAGACAAATGCTGTATTCTGTGTACCACACATGCAAACACAGATTCCTTGGTTCTTTGACACTGTTCAGTGAAAAGAATAGATGGCTAACACAGTGACATAAAATGAGTTCAACTTCATTCACCTAGGAATACTTCCTTGTGGCCAAGATTGCTCCAGATTGCAAAATCAGTAAAATAACAGGATACGGAAAAAAGTTGAGAATAAACCAAGGTGTAAATGAAAGTAGCACTAGCAAAAAAAGACCTGTGAAGGATGACTTCAACTTTTGCCAAGGCAAGCGGCAAAGTTAACAAAGAACAAAAAAACAAAAACAACCGTAGTAAAGAATAAATTAAAAATGCCACACTGTAAAATGAACAGTATGTGTGTCATATGCCCTTCCACATCATTAGTGCCTGCGGGAAATTAATTTCAGGGGTGTTTGATGTCTCTGTTTAGGTTTTGAAGAAGATTGCAAAGTACATCCAGGAACAAAACGACAAGATCTACGCTCCCCGAGGCCTCCTCCTCACCGATCCCATCGAGCGGGGACTGCGAGTTGTATCCTCAACCTCAACGTTTTGACCTTGCCAGTGTCCTCTCTGGTGTCACGTGACCTCTCTGACTGCTCAGGCTTTTAAGATCAGTAGCAGTTACAAAGCAAGAGTGAGAAATCGCAGATGTTTCAGCCAACAGGTGAAACTCTCAGCAGTGCTGGTCTCTCGGTGGCTGAGATTCACAGTGGCACAGTTGTGGATAGTGGAACAGTTCTGCATCACTTTTCCTTCTTTTGCAAAGTGCAGAAGTACATTGGCAAAGCTTGCTATCACAGCGGCGCTGTGGCCCCTGATGGCTGCTGCAGCTGTTTTTGTTTTGCACAGTTGCAAGTTGTGGTTTCGGCTCCGGTCCGTGTCAGAGAAACAGTCCACAGAAAAAAGCCGTCAAAGCCATGGGGACCCGCTCATTAAAAATGATTCGTGTTGAAGCAATTAATGCAAAACACAAATGTCATTAAAATCCAGCGATTTGAAAAGTGCACCAAACCCTGCCTGAGGAAGAAATGTCAAATTTGGTTACAGCTGGGGCTCATTGTGTTGGATTTATGTTTCTAGAAGGGCTCACAAGGAACACCGAGGCATTAGTGAACCATCTCTGAATAAGCCTCTCTTATCTCGTCCATATCAGAGGCCCTCAGTTCTAATCATGGTCGCTAGATAGTTGAAAAATGCGCCTTGTGATGCACAATAGGGAAAAGGGAAGGGGACCCAGCGGTGGCAGGGCTTTGTGACTGCTAAATGAAAATGGAAAGCAGCAGTCGCGGCAAGTTACAGGAAATCCAGCCCTGTGTAGGGATACCCTATAAAAATCCCCAGATAAAAGAAAGTATGTAATCCATAGCATCTGTATAAAATCAGCAGGCACAGGAACACGCGGGCTTTTCAAAGCTCGTGTGGGGTGACTCAACACAACAATTCATTGGAAATGGGCTGCGCTGGGGCGATTACGGACGACAAAATATGACTTGAAATAGCTCGCAGCTGAAAGTTATTCCCCGCTCGCCTATTATTTCATAAGGCTGACTGTGATCTGGATTGTTTCCCCTCGCCGACGTTGTGTGGCTGACTTTGACAGACGGGGAGCAAGGAGTGGTGGCAGGGCGATTGACGGGGAATGTCTCACCTGGACCCAAGTGGAGAAACACTGTGATCTGTTCTGTCTGATGATATGATGGTTTAACCTCTTGCCTCTGTCCTCTTCAATGCCTTTTAACTGTTGATGTTTTCCCTTTATTACTTTGTTGGGTTCTTTTTTTTTCGAAGCCACCAGAACAGAATTGAGTGTTTGGTAAATGATGAAGTCTTTGAAAAGCTCCACAGTAATTCCTTTTGGGCGTTTTTGTTTTGTCGAGTTTTATTGTTTTCGGAGTAACTGAGGACTTGAAGGAAAAATCCTGCCTCAAAGTCTACTTAACCATATTCCACTCAGATCGAGGTCACCATCTTTGAAGACAGAAGCTTGGGGAGATAAAAGTACATGGTAAGCTTCATATTTGATGGTGAAGGAATTGTTCAGTACTCGTTCTTTGCCCATCGTGTTCCATACAACTATATTCACTTCCAAAAGGATGAGTTGACATTCTTAAAGTATGGCAAATATTGAGTGGCATCTTGCACACAAACTCAAGCAAAGTTGCCCAGACAAAAGGAGGAAATGCTGTGATATTCATTCACATCTTGTATCCAAAAACAGCTGTTTCCTGAAGACGGCATGTTAGTGGCAGAACATTTTCTCCTTTTTTATTTTTTTGGGGGACGTAATGAAGTTTAAATTCGCCCTGATATCAGAATCAGACACCGATTTGTGCATTATAACTTAAACATGTGCCTTCATCATGTTTGAGTAATATTCATAAATTACGTTGAGGTCAAAGGAGCTGTTTTAAATTATTTTCGAGAAACTTTTCTTGTTATTTTATTTTCTTGCTCTTTCACCTCAATTGCTCTGCACTGAGGACTTCATCCACACGGAGCTGTGCTGTCAAACGCACGTTTCGCTTGCCAAGCTAAACTTGAACAGCTGCAAGTTGAATTGAAATCTCCCCAAAAAAACAATCAAGCGCAATGATGCTCGTTGCAGTTTTTGCATATTTTTTCAACGCTATCATCAATTGCATTTTGGTTGAAATTGCCACTTTTTCTTATTTGCCTTGTCGGCCATCTGACTTTGGTCGCATTAGCACTCAGTTGAGACAGTGGAATCACTTGGTTGCAAATCGAATTGGAGGCCGAACGCTTGACACAGTTTTGGATGAAGAGTCAAACGTTAACAGAGATCAAGTATTGCGGCATAAAAGGCAAAATATTTTTCACTCAAAATTTGACATGTTATTGAAAAACTTCTTTTTTTCAAAAAGAAATCATGTTAGTTCATTCACACTGAGTGAACACATGCTGTTTCGAGCGTCTCTATCTCTATTGTTTCCATAAAGATCCCAGCAGGGCGTTTGCACCTCCAAGTCAAATCTGATGCAATTTTGAAAATATTTTCGTTTTTTATTTTCTTTTGACTTTGTGGGAGCAGTTTAATATATCCTCCATGTCAGACTTAGAGGCCACATCCAACGTCGAAACTGTGCAGGCCAAAAAGAAGAATATTTAAAAATATCTAAAAAATGTCCGCACATAGCACTACTGCGACCATTATTATTATTATTATTATTATTATTATTATTAATTATTACTGGTATTATTATTGGTATTATTATTGGTATTGTTGTTGTTGTTGTTATTATTATTACAAACAAGTGAATCTTGCAGTCTAGTTATTTAGGAAGTTTGTGTCAAACAGGTCCAGGTACTTCTTAGTGCCCATGAAGTAGCCCTCAATCTCACAAAGCTTGGCGACCCCTTCATTTGGGAATCTCATCATTAACAATTTCAATTTCTATTAAATTTAAATCAAAAGTTATCTCAAGGTGCTTTCCAAGATGGAGCGGGTAGAGCTCCATCAAACATTCAAACTATAAAACTTACATTCAGACCCAACATCTCCTCCTTAGGCAAGCATTTGGCAACAAAGGCAGGGAAAAACTCTCCTTTTAACGGGAAGAAACCTTGGCAAACCCAGACTGTAGGTAGGTAGACGGCCATCTGCCATGACTGGTTGGGTTACAAGAGAGAGAGACAGAGGCAGAGATAAGTATAAACTTACACAGCAGCACTCTGCACTAGAAGCTTGATAGATCAAACTAAGCTTGCATAAAGAATATGTTGATATGTCCAAATCTAAACGCAGCATGCCGATCAGGAGCAGGACATGGATGTTTGGCGGTGCGTCATGACTGGTCATGTTCTAGCTGTGGGTCCGTCTGTGGGTAAATAAAGCAAAACACACAAGGACTCCGGGGGAAGAAGCTGAATTAGTTAAGTATAGAATGTAAAGAATATTGATCACAGCCTCCATATACAGTACCTTCTCACGTTTGTGGACAGGCAGTGACGAAAGTTGTGTATTTGGACGGTTGCAGTTTTAGTCGACTGTTGGGGCGAGGGGGGAACTTGGCTCGTGCTTTTCTGTCAGCATGTGTATTTTACACAGTTGAGTCCAGATGCATGTTGAGGATTTCAGAACATTACTGTTATTAAAACAACAAATGTACTGTACTCGGTGAGATATAGGCTCCTATTAGTGCCGTCTGTTTTTATTTATTTTTTGGGTCCAACACTTGGAGCTCTACCAAGTCTTTTTTTGGAGCCGTGTCAGAGCTCAACAAAAACATAAAGAGCGAAGTAAGTGATGAAAGTTTGGACAAAATCAATCTTGATGTTGGCCAAAAAGAGAGAATAGTCACTTGGT
This sequence comes from Carapus acus, assembly GCA_900312935.1. Lineage (NCBI taxonomy): Eukaryota > Metazoa > Chordata > Actinopteri > Ophidiiformes > Carapidae > Carapus > Carapus acus. Next base: position 66,538 of record OMPJ01039236.1, on the reverse strand, counting down.
TGAAACGTACATAGAGAATCCTTTAGCACCATTTGGACTGTTTTCCTGTGACACATTCAAACACACCGTGCAACCATCTTAAACACAAATGCACAATTTTCTCAGAGTGACCCAAATATGTAGAAAAAGACGGACAGGGCGGTACAGACAGACGGACGGAGTGATAGAATGGGATCTCAATGGAAATCCAACCTGCAGCTCTGGCTGTTACATTAAATGAGAGTGGATTTATTTACCGTACACATTTTTTAAGATACATATTCAGCAGCAAAGCCATCTTTGCAGCTCTCATTTGTTTTAAACATCACCGGCATTCTTGCCTTTTCTCGCCATCTGGTCCAGGACAAACATAATAGATGGTATCGATAAATTTGATTAAACGACAAAAGAGGCCGAGAACACAAATGAAGGACCCAGAAGGGCGAAAGTAAGAAGACATGAACATTGTCAAAACAACAAACAAGTTGAGTTCAGACATCTACACAAATCGCAGGCAGTTGTTATGAAGTGTGCATGGGAAATAATTTGTCTCTCAAAATCAGTTTTAAATTGTTGATAGTATGTTGTTGTTGTTGTCTTTTTTTTTTTGACTTCATGGCATTTCTTTCCTGGCAATTCGTGCCACAGACCCACTTTCAGTGCAGCACTCAGAGTACAACTTTGACTTACGACTTCAGTTGAGAAAATGTGTCAAAGTACTTAAAGTTTTGTGGACATTATGGATTCAGCTGGTTTGGTACCTTCACTCCTCCAGCCCCCGACTCCTCACACAGTGATGATCCCATAAATGTTTCAACCTTTGTTCACATCACCTCTGTCCCATTTAGGAAATCTCGTGGAGATGACAAAGCAGCTAATTTCCCTCGCTGTCGCTGTAAACGCACGTCTGTTTTACGCATCCATCACCCTGAATAGTATTTATACGGACGCAGCCTTTTGAGTCTGCACCGTAGCGTGGACATTTGCAGTCAGGCCAACGACGACATGCTCCATAAATATTTTACCTATGGGGAATGCTGTGCTTGGCAAAACATGTTTTAAGACCCTCAGACCCGTGTGGATGGATAAACCATCGCCCTCCTACTGCATAGACGCACACTGGGATTAATCTCAGCGTTTGAAATTCCTGCTGAGCACTTCTATACATATACATGTCCTGCTGTGGAATGTAAACTGGGGTCTTTTATAAGTAGCTGTTGAGAGAAGAGTGCACTGGAGTTTTGCCATGTTCAGAGGAAGGGTAAACCACAAGCAGAACGCTCCAGTCTCCACACTTGCACTGGCCATCCATCCTCAGTGTTTGAGCCTCTTTGTCTCACCGGGGTCTCCGTTCCTCCCGCCAGACAGATGGAACGATGTGCCAACGTGTCAGATCCATCAGCGCCAGAGCCGACGGTCGTTGCGTCCACCCTTCCCCCCCTTTGTCTACCCAGGCCGTTTTGCTGTGACGGTTCAATTGAACCTGCGAACCTGCTGCAAAGCCTCCCCGTCCCCCCCTCTGCTGCAGTGGGGATATCTGAGACTAATATCTGTCTAATGTCTGCGTGTGCGAGTGTCCCAGGCGAAAAACCTTGACTCGGCAGTGGGTTTCTCCCCGATGGGAACGTCTCCAGACCTTGGCGCGGAAAAGAACAGACCCTACACATGCACAAATCGCAACTACTGAAAAGTAATTTGGAGGCAGCAGATACCAAGTAGGTGTCCTGGCGTCTCATTCGGAGATGTTCTGCTCCCGATATGGTCCTTGTTTGGCTTCCACCGAAAGATGTGAATCAGGACATGTGGATGTTTTGTGTGATAGTGAGGAATGTTTGAGATGACTGATCATTTTTTTGGTCATCAAAAGGGCCACATTCATCGATTTTCAGAGAATTAGTTTTTTTAATTCATTATTGATTGTTGATGTCTGGGTGTGCTGGATGCAATCATACATTTTTATAGAAGTCTGTGGTTTTTATTGTGTATTATCTCTGGTTTGATCATGGCTTTTGGTGTCTACATTCCCAAAGTCAAACAGGAAAGATAATCAGTGTGTATGGAGGAGTCGGGGGAAAAGCTGACTATTCAGAAGCACGAGCGAAAGCAGTGATTGTGCCACTGCCGCTGATGAAGGTCGTTAAATAAATGATCAATACCAGCATCAGGAAATTTTCAACAGCCTGAATCAGAATCCGTTACATCGGCCAAGAGCACTTAAACGCAAGGAATTTATATCTGCCCGTTGGTAACTTTCCAGCAATACATGCTGTTTGCATGCGAATAAAAATATGCCATGCCAAAATTATACAACCTATACAAATTTTCCAATGTATACTGGTAGTGTAAACTGTAGGAGCAGTGAGTCAGCAGAAAAAGCACAAATGTGATTTAGACTCGTATGTGTGCATAGAAATGAGGGAATTTTCACCCAAGAAGGAGGAATTGCCAGCTGCAGAGAACGATCCTGAGAACAAAACTGATATTCTATACATGCAGATGGCACAAAGGCAACATTTGAGTCTAAAAACAAACTCTCGTCTCTTCTCAATACCTAATAAGAAACGCTGGGCACCAATGTATTCATCAATTTCTTTATTTCTTTTAAGACCAACATCAGTTCTTTTAATGAAATGAATCTCACTGTCTGCTCAGCAGATGTTTGGCTGAAGAGGAGCTGCAGCCCCACTTCACCTCTCCGAGGACCACCGAGAATCAGCACCATCCAAACTGCGTCTCTACAATCTGTCCCTCCCTCAAACAACTGTGCTCATCCCTCGCGAAGAGTTAAAACATACATACCCCCCCCGTCTGTTCTTTTTCCCCTATTCTGAGTCACCAAGCTTCACTGAGAGTCTATTCAGGCTTTTTGAGTTGTTTGTACTGGTGACACCCCTCAACCCGGACCCCTGTTTCTTTTCAAGGAAGGTAAATCTCAATATTTAATGTTTCCTTTTAGTATTTTAGCTCGCTGGCTAGCGCTGCGTTGCTGCCTCCCAGTCTAGACACCATCAGTGTCCCGTCTGCTCTGGAAATAAATGAAAAGATGCTCAGGCAGAGCAATCCGCGATTTATCGATTGTTCAAAATCCTTCCAGTAAGCAGAAAACCATGAGTTATTATCTTCGAATATTAATGGCCCTTTTTTTTTTGTGTGTGTATTCATCCTTTTTGTTACTTTTTAGACACTCCCCTTTGAATGATGAAGGCAACAGAGTAATTAACTTCCATGAAGGACTATTGAGCTCGCCCACACCCCCTTTGCTGTTTGGTTTGGATGAACGCAGGTTGTAGTTTATGAATTGGCGTTGCTTCCGCCGAATGCACTGTGCCTGATAGAGATTTGCCCTCATTAATGCATTGTTACAGGATGCAGGGTATTTTCTCACTTTTACAATGTAAGCATACTGTATCTCCATCATATGATCTGATCTTTTGATTAAATGACTCCACTGCAGGCATTCCAATCAAACCTCTCTACGTAGTTCTCTTCATGCCCTATTTTTCCTGTTTCTATCCGTTTTTCTCTCCAAAAACCCCAAAAGGCCCAACTCTTGCTTCTATATTTTCATTGCTTAGGGACTCTTGCACCACTGCATCAAGTCAGATAAAGAAAACGTATATTCTGCAGGTGTAATGGCTTTTGATGCAGTATATACTGTATGGTAGTACTCTTGTGTGTTAACAGTGGCTGCAGCCGCTTCGAATGCGAGTGGGTAGCCTTGTTAATCATGTGGACTTTCCCCACTTATTCTCCAGATGGACAGTTACGATGATTATTCAGCATATGATTGTGCTTATATGGCTGTATTACTTAGCACTGAACTAAATGAACAACAGTGTCAGATAGTGGAACTTAACTGATGAAGTATGGTTGAACTTTGTTAATACGACACATATTGATTTGATGCATTTTTTTTTCAAATAGAACACTATATATTTGAATATACGAAACACAATGGATCACAGGTAATGCATTTGCACTTTTTTTTACCATGTTTTCTAATTGTGTGTATATAATCATAGTGTGCATCAAAATCTTTGATTTTCCTTAATTATATTTTGTCTTTTTTTATCACTTTTCTTTTACTTTTTTTCTGTTCTAATTCAAATGTTTCCATAGTCTAAAAATGGTATGGTATTAAATTAAATGTACATATTTTACACCACACTGGCCCCTTTGTCATTGCTATTAGATATTGCATTTTCTGTGTTATTGTAATTGCATGGATATATTTGATATGGCTTTATGGCAACATTTATCTTAAAACACGTGGCCGCAGATTTCATCTTTAGCAGTGGCAACATGAAGTAACTGACGTACAGTCTGGAGAGGATGGCAAAAGTTAACTGGAAGATGTTCCAATTGGACACCAATTGGTGGCAGGACACTAAATCAGCAGAAAAAAACTGATTGATGGCATTTCCTTTTGATAATTAAACGGAATTTGAAGATATAAAGATATTTATGGGAAAGCTCTGCTATTTTTCTTTCATTCTTTTTTTCTTTTTTTGGAATACTGATTCGGTTTGCTAACTCCTTCCACCACCTTGGAACTGAGAGGCAAGACGTGTCTGGCAAGAGAAGCAGAAAACACTCTACCGCTTGTTATGATTTAGAGACAAAGTTAAAACCAAATATCAGGCGAAATTCAGGGCGTCTCCTCAAGTTTGGACGTCGTCACGGTTGGCGTGCTCTCTCTCTCTCTGCCAGACTTTCCGAGGGGGAAGCGGCTCTCATCGTGGATGAGGTTATCTCCTGAGCGGGCTGATGGAATACGTGGAGGACAGACGATCCCTCAGATAGTCAAATAGTGATCCAGCACATTGAACGTGGTGAAAGGTTCGTGGAATGCGTTTGGATCGCATATCGACCTTTAGAGAGATGAGCAACACTCTTGATTCTTCTCAGATCTCAGCACCTTTGCTGGGTTATCACAAGAAACGTGATTGATATGGTTTTGTTTTTTCCACTACACTACAAATATACTCGAATGTAATACCAACATGTAGTATAATTGTAGATATCAATATATTTTCAGGCCACTGATCAGACCTCTTTACAACCAAGTGACCTTCCCAGTCACCTACACATCTCTCTTTCTTCTGTCTTTCGTTGCTTCAGTCTTCCTCACACCCTTTTTTCCTTAACTTAGTCCCGTCCAGGTGTCTGACCAACCTCCCATTGGTCGTCTGTTTGTCTTTTTCAGCCCATCCCAAGTTCTATGTTTGACCTTGTGCTGTTGCACCAGTGCTGCCTGTGTTTGTCAAAATGAAAAACACATTGCCCGTAAATGCTGTTATGTTCACTGGTGTTCCCTGGCTCACAGGCGAAGTGTTGTGATGCCAAATGCTTAATTTCTCCTTTGAGGGCGAGTATTTTCTCTGCACTTTTCTCTGTCCATTTTGGTCTCTGGCATTTCTTTCATTCTGTGTTGTTAAAAAATAATTATTGTTATGTTTCAACACCATCGATTATCTATCATATCCCAATCAGCTCCTTGTGAAACGCAGCAGTAGAGGAGAGAACCACACAGAGCGCAGAGGGGAGGTTGTCATTTGTTAGTTTGCGCTAGTTGAGCACTGCCCTCTTTCTGTTTAATGCCGTAATACAAATTTTCAACATACTTGCCAGAGATGTCCGATAATATCGGTGGGCCGATATTATCGGTATTAGCATATTATTAGCATAAAAATGTAATATCGGTATCGGAATTTCTTTATTTTTTTGCTTTAAAACCGATGAAATAATGCTTGCGTTACACCCAAATAGTGCCTATGCGCTCCTGAAGCGTTTACCGGCGCACCTCATCAAGCTGCGTCTAATATATCGGTATCGGCAGACATCGGTATCGGAAATTGAGAGTTGGACAAAATCGGCACACTGGATATCGGCAAAAAAGCCAATATCGGACATCCCTAATACTTGCCAAAGCTTTTTTTTTTCTTGAATTTCAGGTTTGACTTACAGCTCCACAGCGCCGTATAGTTAATTTTGCATTCATATTCATTTTATTTGAGAGTAAATTATTACCTCACTAAGCCATGGCTTTTGACCCACAAACTTGATCCCTGGTGGTATTTATTTTATTACTGTAATATCCTTTCTAGGTTTTGCCCCGACAATGGAAATTTGATGATGTATGAGAAGTTTAACAGAAAGGGAAAATGTGCCAATTTACCTCCTGATGAAGTGGAAGGACTTGATGGATTTTGCAACACTGATCTCTCCCACAATCCCACACTCACTCACTCGCTCACATTACAAACAACTGCTTTTATTTTGTAGTTTTGTGCTAAAGCAGCACTACGCAACAAACTACTGCCTCATTCATCCTCTGCATGAAAACGCATTGTTTGCATTCCCAGATATTATCGAATCGAAATGTGCATCAACTGATGATGGGACACTCATCATCACGTCACGCACGCACACTCTCCCCTCCTGCTTGAACGCTGGATTCATGTGTTGGTCTCCAGTCTGTGATCAGTTCTCATCTGGTTCTGGTCTTGCTGCTGTTTCTGCTGTTGTTTTTGTCGGTCTGTCACTGTTAATGTTCCAGCGAAGTGTCATCCTTCTCCCAAGAATGAACTTGCAGTGGTGATTTTGGAGTTCTAATATCTGATGCTTTCTTGGTTTCTGATATTTTTCTCAGTGGATTGATTAGAAAAGAAATTCATCACACACCAGATCACAACTTGGAAATTCAGCCGAGCTTCACTCCTTTCTAACAAGCTCGGCTGTGATGGCCTCATGAGAGGTATGGCCGCATGTGTGACTCAGCTCAGTTTACACTACAGATCACCCCAAACAGAAAATGTGTGGCTTCACTCCAACATCCACAGTGAGAGTTCTCCCACAGTGTGCCAGGCAGGTTTTAAAGACCGCATAAATATTCAGGGGTAGCTTACTGCCTCACCCTTAAATTACTATACCGGTGACAGCTGTAATTCATTGGCTTTGTGGGCTACTGGACGCACTCTGGCATCAACGCTATAATTGATCTTTACTGTAAACATCCCACCAGCTGCCAGTGGGCTGCAGATGTACGTGTGCCAGAGGAAGACACAGACTCAGTATTCAGCCAAATGATGCCGGATTACAGGGCGCAACAGATTCTCCATACCTGAGGCCTTGTTTCCCTTCAGCAGGAAACGGATCATGAGTGATTTTGGCCACATGGGGGCACCTTTGCACCATTTTCCATGTTCCAATGCTGGTGTATTTTGAGCTACTGTATTCCCAATTTTAGTGCAACAGCAATACTTGATGTGGCAGCACAGACCTGGTACTTATACAATTATATGTCCAAAGTAGAGATGTCCGATATGAGCATAAAAATTTGTTTTTTGCTTTAAAACCAATAGAATAATGCTTGCATTACACCAAAATAGTGCCTATGCACTCCTGAAAGCATTTACCGGCGCACATATGGTATCGGTATCAAAAATGAGAGTTGGGCATTATCGGCATATCGGATATCGGCAAAACAGCCAATATCGGACATCCCTAGTCCATAGGCTTTCGAATATATGGTTTTGCTTTTGACACAGAGAAAATTCATCTGCTGATTCATAACTCAGACCTTTATTATAATTTCCCACACATAAAGTCTCCTCTACACTCAGTTCAAGTACACCGTTTGTATACAGACTACAGCTTTTCAGATGACCACATAGGTACTGCACCCTCAGAAAATAGAGGATCAGTTTGATAGCACCATCGTAAAAGTATGATGAAATAGGAATCACACATATTATTATACAAAAGTATATCTAATTGAGAGAGTCCGATGCATTGACCCTGATATTGTCCATAATAATTTAAGGCACGTGTTGAGTTTTTGTTTTTTTTTTCAAAGTTGAGGTGGTGTTTCAGAAAACCAACACATCTGCCACCTTGGAGAAACTTCGGAGGAATGTTGTGTTATTTATCTGTCGTCCTACCTGAGCTTAAACAGGATGGAGTTCAACTCATGTCAGAGGGAATGCTGGAGGAGGAGACTGAAAACCTTGATGAATGCAGGAATAAAATGATGCTCTGACACCGGGGAACCGGATTTATGACGCTATACAAGCGTGTGTGACTGGGAAAAGCAATAATCAGGGAGTGGGACGCGTTCCTATTTGTCCTCATGTGCTTGACAGCCACTCACGCCTTAAAAGACACGATCTAACCAATCACCTCCAAACATCCACATGTTCAGCGACTTGTGCGAGCTTCATAAAAGGAGCTGAAAATACTCCTCTCAAAAATCAAGTTATCATCTTGGTAACATAACATTTTGAAGGCCACTTGAGGAGAAAAGTAACATGAGGTCACATTTCACCCTGGAAAAGCATTATTTGTGTTATATCCTCAACAGAGAAGGGTGAGAAACAAAGTACAAGATCTTGGAGATGAATACTACAGCCAGTCATTCACATTTATGAGTGATAGGAGTTGTTCAGACTCTGGAGGGGATGAGAGCAAAACATGACCAGAGCTCAACCGCAAAGAATGTCCGAGTCCTGTCCAAAACCACACACAGATATGAAATTTAAATCAAATTCTGCCCACAGCGCGACGTTCTTGGATGGATACACTTTTGGCTCGTTCTGAACGCAAACTCTCCCACACATAAGCACAGACTGTGGCACTGTGAGTGCTTGAAGATATATTAGACATTAAATGATACAGTGGTGGTCGTGTTATGATGCAGTTTCGAACGTTGTGAGCTTTATAAAGAAATGTGGGCTGCTGTCAAACTGGTTGGGCACTGAGGCAGGAAGTGGCAGGGTCGACACAAGACCTGATTAAATACTTTGCCCATTTCATGTTTTACATTTTTACCTATCACACGTGCCGACAGTCTCCAGGAATTGGTGGGCCTCCACGTGAGCTTTGATCCCAATAATAAAGACTGTGGCAGAGTTCTGCACTTCACCCAAAGCCATTTTCTCAGCAGTCGTCATTCCAGCTTTTATGTCACAGGATGGAACACACCAGCCACTTTTTCAGCAGGTTTTTTTCATCACTTACTCCCAAAGACGGCAGAAAAGCGTGACAGTCACGTGAGGACTTCATTGATGTCTCGATCTTACCCGGGGGAGCTCGATGTTGTCGGCTAGGACTGCTGATTTAATATTCTTTCAGAGAGGGAAAGGAAGGGAAGTTTGCCATCTGGCGGTGCCGGGAGAGCATGAAAGAGTTTGACACTTTGGGAGTCAGGCAGGAGTTTTCCACGACAGATGGGAAAGTTACTGCAGGATGTGGAGGGGTCTTCAGACGGTGGTGTGTGTGTGTGAACTCGGTCAGCCAGTCAAGTCCTCAGTTTCTGTTTCGCCTTTACCTGTGTGTCACCTGGTTGCTTAGGAGGCCTGGGAAAGTCTGGTCTGATTCAGTGCTTAATGAGCCACCTAGAGGAGCAGGAGGGAAGAACACACACACATGGATCCAGATGCCTACAAGCCTCCCTACTGTCAAATCACGTGAGTGAGAGGGATCTGCGTGAACATCACGTAGAAGAATGGGTGATAAAATGGATGGATGATGCAAATGTATTCTCCTGACATGCTGAGTTTATTCTCTGGGATCTAACTGTTAAACTAACTCAATAATCATTGGCTCCCTCCAGCTGAGTTGCCTCCATCGTCAGAGACCCCACAGACACACAACATGGACTGTTCTCACTCCTCCCCTCAGGCCAGAGATGCAGGAGTGTCAGATGCAGGTCCTGAAGATTTAAGAACTCTTTCTTTCCCACAGCCATCAGCCTGTTAAACAGCTGAGAACCCCCCCGTCATAAGGAACCCCCCATCAAACATATGCCGTCAACATTTTTCCTCTTTGTCTTCTTTGCATTCTTCTTCCCCAGCAAATATTTATTTCCGTCCTCAGTTTAACAGAATATATTTATTTATTTATCTGTATTGCTTTCCTTGTGCATTGCATCCGTTGCAGGGTGGCAAAGTAAGAATTTCATTGTTCAGGGAAACTTGTTTCCATACTGTACATATGACAATAAAGCTTTGAGTCTGCCCGGTGTGACAGTTATCACGTTATATCGAAAAACTAACTACAGCAGTGATCACCAACTTTGTGCCCATAGGCACATGAGTGCCCACAAGGACCATGTGAGGGACATGTGAGGTATGTTCTAAAATGTGAGGCATGTTCTAAAATGTTGGGCATACTACTGGTATTTTTATTATCATCATTACTATTATTGTAACTAAGACGTGATCCATGTAGTTTTGTGATTTATGGAGTTTGTATCCAACAGGTCCCTGTTTGTCCTTTGTCCTACTCAGTGCCCACAAAGTGTACTCAACTGCCTCAGATCCATGTTTCTCTCTTACCATTATGGCAGTTGTACATCCAAACGCGGTGGCCATCATACCGACATCTGCATTTCACAACGTTGTTGGTGTAGTCTGACTCTGCAACTTCGTAGTTTGGATTGATTACAATCTGTGGGACAGGAGATATTCAGTGAGAGCGCTTCCAGGTACACAGATGCGGTATCGACGAAAAACAAGGAGGGAACAGCTGTTCGGAATGTTTGATATTACCTGGAAGAGGTAATCTCCAGGCGCCACATCGGTAATGTCGACCCACTGGCAGTCGATGTCGTGCCTGTAGGTGTCCCAGCAGCCCAGCGTGATGCCCTGCTCTCCAAAGTTGGCGCATTCATACCTCTTCTCGATACCTGCGGGGTACGTCCAAATACAAAATGTCAGGTATGATTACTCGAAACCGAACATTACGATGCGGACGCGCATACTGGAAATTCTTGGAACCTGAGGAACGTTTTTTCTACCTTCATCGCACTCGGAGTCTTCCAGGCAAAAACTGGCCTTGTGCCCCTCGGCCACTTTGGTGCCATTCAGACTGAAGAGGTCGTACAAGGTGAACACCTCCATGCTGTGGTAATGCCTGCAGAGAGACGAAAATTTGATCTCGACTCCTGCCGTGCGGCGACGTGCGTGATAACAATGCGCGCTGAATCACAAATAGCTGAATTCTCCGTCCGCTGTGAGAGCTGGCCAGACAAGTCGAGCGTTTGGCGGGAACAGTTCAACAATAATGTGGGAATAGTTCGAGCATAATGCGATGAGTGGTTATCCGGTTTCTAACATACTGCCTGGCTTGATATGCACTGTCACAAAAAGGTGCCAAAGGTTTGATTGTTGGTGTCGTGGCAATGCTGCCAAGCTGTCGTCTGCTACCGCAGCCAACACAGGAACCACAAAAATCTGGGATTTTTTGCTGCTGTTGCAGCTTCGTCTCAGGGCAGCTGGTCAATTACAGGGCAGTGGGACACATGGAGAGGGAAACGGAGAAATTACAGTGGCGGAATCCTTCTTTTCTGCCTGAAAATAAGCCGGCTCCTTTTGACTATGTTATGAATGTATAGCATGTACTTAAGCAATTATGGGGCGAGTTCAGTTCATGAAATAAGGGAGGATTTCCCTGGATTTCGGGTTTGAACGCGGCACCGCACAGCCATTAACCCGACGTCAACCTTTATGTTGGTTGCATGAAAAGTCCCTCTTTGTTAATGACTTATCGCGAGGGTGTAGCTTAGGTTTTGTTGCTGTTTGCACACGTTTGCTTTAGCGCACGAAGTTGCAATTAATGACTCATCAGACATGACAGTCTTAACCTTAGATTCTGGCCATCACAGTGAGCTCCTTAGGCTGAGAGCTGCATTTCCCACATGTTAAACAGCTGTAAGATCGGTGAAGCTCGCGCAATGGAACTCCTCCGGGAGACGCGTCAGACCACCAAAACGCATGACGGGGTGATTTCTGTCATTCCTGTGGCCATCAGAAAGCAAACACCTCAGCCCCAAGCACGAGGACGACTGAGAGTCTGTAACAATTGTCTGCTTTATACTCTTTCTACATAACTTGTTTAAACATTTAGAGTTTTTCCTCCTCTTCGACAGATGTTTACCTTTGTTTGTTCCGCTCTCTCTTGACCTCTGTTCAGTCTTTGCTCATACACTCTGTGTAGTACATTTCTGACTTTCCTACATAATCTTTTCGGCGGTTACAAGTTTAACTTCTTCTCTTTTCTTAGGAGAGGAGAGGGGGGTAAATGTTCCAATCTCTGGCACCTCCATTTTCTTTGGGATTAATGTATTACTTCTTTTCTTATCTTATCATAGATACTTGCCCAGACAGACTTCTGGGCAAGCTCTGCTGTCTGTAGCAAACTGTGTGGGGCCCTTACTTGGAAAAGTCTGAGTCATGCCTTCATGAAATGGTTATTTTCATACACTCTCATTGAGTGATACTAGACTGTGTATGCATTCACGTCATACATTCACGGGTGAGAGACTCAACAAAGCATAATCAGAAAGTAGCAAGACACACCCAAACACTTTTCTTGACGGGCCATTACATGTCTGTCTGTCTGTCTGTCTGTCTGTCTGCCTATCTAAGGCGGCATTAGTTCAGTGGTAGGAACTCTGTAGGCCTGGTTCACTATAGGCTGGTTCAAGTCCTGTGATTAACCACAGAAAAGACGACTGATGTTGGAGAGGTTGAGATTTGTCTCCTGCCCACTGCTGAGACGCCCTTGAGCAAAAATACTGTGAATGTGTTTGATAAAAATAACAACAAAATCAAGAATGGAAATTGTGAGTTTCTTCTGGGGTATTGGTATCGGTTTAATCACCTCTTTTCCTATTTATTTATATCAGGTATGATCTATTAGAGGCCTGGTTCAAACACAGTCTGCATGGTTGTCGGTACGATACAAATGTAGTGTAGTCACATAAGACATAGTGTTGCATGGTCAGTGAAAACCTGAGTGTAACAAAATAGATTTAATAAGACAGAAAAAAATGTAGATCGCACAAACTTCAACAAGGATTTCTGTAGGTGTTAAATTTGATGTCGTGGTCACTGTGATTGGTCTGGGCTTTGCAATATATTGGCCAGCTTTTGCCTCTGAAGTGATTATTATCTACCTAACACACGCACACTTGTGATTAGAATTCACATTCAATTGTTCATCATGAGTGAGTGAATAAATGCAATTGTATGAAGAAGGCCACAGGAGGAGGCTAGGAGGCTCTCTTACCTGTGACAGTCATGCCACACCCAAGAGTTCCGGTCTGCTTTGGGCCTGAAGTCTGACTGTCCATTGTTGTGGATCTGGGAGGAGAAGCGCAGTAGGCGGCGGTACGAGTTGGCAGGAGTTTGGCTGGAGGTGGAGGCGAGGCAGTTCTCTTCGTAAGCACACTGCAGCAGGAACATGGGCCGGTCCTCCATGTAGGTGGTCTGCTCCACCACCTGAGGGTTTAGCACCAGGTCAGGAGCCGCTGGAGCAGAGGAGAGCAAAGCAAAGCAATGCCGGCCGGTTTAAAACGGGATTACAATGTCGGGATAAGCTTGGATGTGGGCAAAGCTGAGGGGCAGTTTCTCTTTTTAAGTTCAAGGATGTCCGTGATCAAAGCGGGATGTACAAGAATTTGTTACACAAGGATTTCCTAAGGCAGAAATAATTAAATTCTCTTAATTAAAAGTCAGCATGCTGAACAGACGAGTCAGTGTGCACATCAGCTCACTGCCTAACGAAGGTAGCTGTCAAAATATCAATGAAGGCCAAACTGCCGTTTCTTCATAAATTCTTAAAGTTACCAGAAGTTTCTCAAAGAATCCAGACAGCCTGAGGCTAATACGGCAAATTTGAATGTGGAAAATCTGGCAAAGTACTGATTAAAGTGATAGACGTATTTTACCTGTGTAGTATCAAGTTGTTGCTGTGTCTTAATTCTGAGTAATTGCACCTTCTACTGAAGACATATGCAAATGGATTTTTTTAAGATTTAAGAAAATAAGGAATAGCAATTTGTATCTGTGGCTAAGACTAAAACAACACATTTCTGACAAACTTATAGATACAGAGCAGTGGGTTTGACTCTCAAGATCTAGAAAGGGTCTGTTTGTCTGATCTGTTGGTCCAGTCTGCTATCATACTGTAGCTTTATGGAGGTGATTCCCTCTGAAATTTAGCCTTGATCCAGATATTGAGACATTTTTATTGCAATTGGCAACGGTCTCTGATTATCCCATCTGACAAAAAAGTCTCTCCAAATGTACAGTGTATAAACCACACATCCCTCAAGGATGCGCCTTAAGCAAAACTAAAGTTCGCTTTTTGCCCTGTGTTGTGTTAAGTTGTCTTACTCTCTGAGCACGAGACACCCGCAGCATTGCGTCCTCCTCCTTTTGGGCAACTTAAGTGTTCCCCATGGTGGAGACAGTGGGACAGAGACATCTCAGTGCCAGAGCAGCGAACTCCACTCATTGCTACAGCGTCCGCATTCACTGTCCCCGGCCAGTACCATGTCTCCTGCAGATGAAAAAGATTTCCATTACTCTCAAATCATCGCAGCATCCACCTCTTTGAAAACTGCTTGTTCACTCATCCAATGATTATTGTATGCCTGAAGGTGTAAGGAGCTCATAGCAACATGGAATTTCGACAAACTTGTTGCAGGTTATTTGACACCAGCCTTCTTTCTCCAAATTACCATCCAACCAACTGAGGGTTCGATCAACTCTCTTCTCACATAAAAGGCAGTTCAGCATATAAGACGCTAGAGGGCGTAAGCTATCCTTCCCTGGCACTGCATTTGACGCGATGTTGCATCGCAACTCCCATTAATCACCATGACTAGTGATTAGATCGTGACTAATTTCTCACGCTTGAATTCAACATTAATATTTGAAAGTAGCTGATAAATGTTTCCTACAAAGCAACGCTACAACACCCCAAGTGAAAAGCAACTGATAACGGCATCTCAGATAAAACACTTTTTATTGCTGTTTTGCCATAAAGGTAACATCTAAAAATGCTGCAGAAACCATCAATTTCCAGTTTCCACCTATGGACCTCCAGAGTGCCTCTGAATCTATGTGCCTGCTACCACTGCAATCACTGTGTATTGAAAACAGTGGTTACACCGCATATCACAAGTGAAAAGGTTCTTTCGATAATGTCGTGCTAGCGTGAAAAGTTACAATGACTATATGTCCTGAACTGTGGAGACTCACTCATTACAACTGAAGAGGTGCTATCAAGAGCCAGTTCACGAAAGGCTAACAACTTTCTGCTACATGGACATACTAACTAACTAACTAACTAACTAAAGTACAGCAGTGTGGCCCTATGACAGAGAAAAAGGTATTGATGGAGCCCTGGTTAAACAGCAGGTTTAACCAGGTTTCCTTTCATCTTCAACTTAAACTGACAAGCTCATAAACACTGCTGCTGTTGTTCATTCATGCTTCACTTCATCTTCCATAGAAAAAAACTTCAGACTGTCTTGCGGTTTTCATTCTCTTTCAACTATAAACCCTGCTGATCATGATAATTATTAACATGTTACTGTATTCGGTAGTTAAGCCTCAGAATCTTTGACCTATAACATTTCTGTGGCTCGCTAGCGTGCTGCTGCTATTCCCCTCTTTATTCTCGGCAAAGGCCTCCGATTGGGGCCGGCAACTAATTGATGCCGAGACTCCCAAATGCCCACAGGAGACAGTTGTTTATGACGCAAACCTATGAAGAACCCTCATTCCAGCAAAGCTTGATCTACCGATCCCCCGCAGACTTCCACATTTATTTTTTCCAAGATTTGGATTGGTTACCCTCAGCAAAAAAGGACTAAAAGGAGAATCGTGCATGTGACAGGATAATTTATGGCAGGCTTAGTTTTAATCTCGTGATGTATTGCTATGCCACACAGTATAATGAGGATCCCCGATACATGAGAGTTTTACTCATGGCGGTGCTGGATGGGCTTTTTATTGGCTGCAGATCTACAGATGGAAAGGATTGTGCATACTATTGTTTGATCTGTAATGCAATTTTTCAAACATACATTACAGATGTGTATGCACCATTTTTCATGAATAGAAACATAATGCATAGAAATAAATGTTCTCTTAAAATGTACGACAATTGTACAGACAGGTCTCAGGTTCACATACCCAGCAAACAGTTTCTGACAAGCTTTTTTTTCTGGTCTGTGATGCGTACCTGGAAAGAGTTGCTGGCAAAGCCCAGGCCCAGTTGTCTGCAGACCACCATGGCCTCCATGGTCCCCCAGCCTTCACTGCACACGGTGCCCCACACCATAGAGCCGTTTCTCTGTACCAGCACCTCCACGCGGCCCTCATGGGGGTTACGCCCTCCAGTTAGGCGTAGCTTTGAGCACAAAAACACATAAGATGAATGTATGGAAGGATTTTGTGGTGTATTTATTGTGGGTAACAGGATTTATTTTGATGTATCTTCCTTCCACACATCGCTTATAGTCTAGGTGCGTAAGATTCCATATTTTGAGCTGTCCACATTATAGGCTGATGCATCATTATAGCTTTGAATGGAGTCACAACATACTGGTACTATAGTGAAAAATGAGGAGGAGGAACTGAAATCAACAATCCTGACAGTTTACTTTTTGATTAATTTTTTGCCTCTTTTGCATGCAGACACCAGCACTGCTATGGAAGTAAACATTCCAAAAAGTATGGTTATGGTTTCTATATACTAGAAGAAAAGTACAAAGAATGTCACTGCATTATCTTTCATCTGTAAGGAGACACAATTTCAACATCAGCACAACAGCAGTAAAGAAGGATGAGTGAATGAATAAATGAAATTTGTCGGCGCTAGTATATGTTTTTTGATTCACTACGTTAATACAGAGAGATTCTCATTTGCATTTCCCTTATGCTGGCTTTGAGGAGAAGTAACTCAGTGTGTTAAGGGTTGTTGTGAATGGCTTGAATTAATAATCTCTCAAAAAAGATTACAAAATTTCGATTAAAGCCACTAAGACATCTTCTGGACAAATTTTATGCAAGCACACGTGCATAAATCAACTGTCTGAGCAGTCTGTGTCTTGTCTTTGATTTATTTCTAACAACCTCACAATCAACAAAATCGCTCCTGAGTTTTTCCTTCCCTGTGTACCATTATATATACCTAGTAAAAACCCATCCACTCAAATGGGTGTGTCCCAGTTCCCACCCATCTGTTAATTTTTGGGTTCACCCATGTGCAGACACCACCCTTTGTGATGATGACAAATTAACTACTACAAAATACTCAAATGAATATAAATAACAAGTAACCCAATTACTCTCAGATATTCAAATCTAACCAAAATACCAGTCTTATATTATCTAACTATACGTATCAGGGAATAACTGTGACAAGGGTCTTGCTTTAGAGAACTTCATTATTGCACAAAATTTCTGGTCACTGGATGCAAATGCTGCCTCAAACCATTCAACCTCTAATTAGTGGACCACCAAGAAAGGGAAAAGGAACTTTTCCATCTGTGGACAACCTTGTCATCCACCCATGCAAACACCACAATACCAATCTTTTTGTGCTGAACAGTCACTGAAACCTTGATTCAGCAGCTTGGTAGAGTAACAGCTGAATGGCTGCATCTGATTCCTTTCTCTCTATTGTAAGTGGAAATGACGGCATGGTGGTATTTGTCTGTTACTGGGCCGCTGAACTCACCCTCTCCTGAAAGCCCATGGCAGGGACGTTACATCTGACTGCTGCATCCTCCTCGTGGCTACAACCAAGGGACTCTTTGTTGAAGAAGCACTCAGTGATGGATTTCTCGAATCCTGAGCATGCCACTTCATTCATATGCACGGGGCCCATACCTTGAAAACAAAGACACATCTTAACAGGACACCAAGTGCTCTGCTTTGCCATTTTCCTTGACCTACTCCAACACCGATGGGCAGACCATGGGTGGGGGAACCTGCTCATCAGATGTATCTAGACATTGAGCAATTTCGAGAACACATGTTGAGGATATTTCCTTACGTTAAACTAGGAACGTGTCAATCCCCCGTCCCCCATGACTTCTTGACCCCTGCAGCTCCTCATTTGCTAATATCGAATGGAAAACGTCTATAAAATGGTCACAAGCTCATTTTCCATGTAAAATGTGGTATCACATTGATATGCTTTGTGGAATGTCTTGACACAGTCCGGAGGGTTCCATGTTACATGGGAAATTGGAAAAACACTCCATATTGTCCATGACATTTAATGGTAACAGCTCTATCCAGACAGTAAACATCTTACGAAACATCTTAAGATTTAATTCCTGCTGAGTGTGTCTCTAGAATAGGTGTAATGGGATTGGGTTCAGGTCTAACCTCCAAAAACTGCTTTGCTGGTAGTAAGACAAAATCTCCATGGCAGCAAGAGCTGATTTCAAACTAAACCTGGATACTTGCACTTGTTGCCACACTATGTTGTTATTTCCCTGATCTGCCAGAAAATCAGTATTAGTCAGATATGGAAACTTAATTAAAACTACCATTGGACCTTTTTCATCTTTGCAAGAGATTGTGGGACAACAATGACAAAAGATGCCTGTGAGACCAAAAGTTAGTGGTTAGAGACTATTGTGTGCTTGAATATTGGATAAAAAGTCAAGTGGCAATAAAAAGAGCATTAGGCCTCATGCAAGTAGTTTGGGCTACATCTTCGCTCATCCACAGAGAAAAAATTGAATGGATTGTAATGAGTACCACTCAATATAGAGGAAATCTTAGTAGATAAAATTTATTTTTGGCAAAATAAGGCTGAAAAGCAAAATTCCCCAACTTTGTCTTAAAGATTATCTTAACAATGATATATCTGACAGGCAATTAAAACTACTCAGTGAAGTAAAATTGAATCAAAATTGCCCATGGTGCCCATGGTGCAGTGCAAGAAATGGCAAGTGCACATGTGACAAGTTTTGTCATACTGATCACAATTTCCAGGAAGAATTCTGAGGCATGCATAAATTTTCACCCCTTGCACAACTGTGCAATGGACAGGCAATGGTTCATTTTAACTGTGCCAGAAGACATTCAAGTGACATCTCAAATGAGCCGTATCACAATCTTGTGGGATCGCTGCAGTTGTGAGAGTTCCAGTAATAGTGTTCGAAAACAAAATAGAAAAGGAAAATGATAGCATGCCAGTATATACATGCCATCAAAAGTCTCCAGATATTTTCAGTGGTGGTGTAATTTGTATGCCTGGACTGGCTGAAAGAAGTCTCCATTTCTTAAGCATCTTGGTCGCAATGACAGAAAGATATAACTGCATATCAGTCTGGTGGAAAGTCCCATTCTCACTGACCTGCAAAATGTATTTAATCCCATTCCAGCGAGCTAAATCAGCCCTACCATCTGGCCGGCCAGTTCACGCTAGCCTGGTGTGTCCCGCCAAGGGCAAGGTAAACACAACAGCTTAAAGGATACCATTACTGTCTGTAAAATTTTTGGGAGATTTTACTGCCTACGCATTTGGTTGGGCAGACGCGGTCTTGCGATGTAAATGGAAACTTTCATTCTCTGCTGCCATGTAGGCAGTCACCATCCACCCAAAATAAAGCTCTGTAATTCTGAGATCATTGGTACATACTGTAGGTGCTTTCGCGAGGCTGCCAAAGCTGCTTTTGGACTTTGGTTCATAATTGGTGGGGTCACATTTCTCTGTGCTTGTCACACATCTTTTAACAGCAAAGCAACAAAAAAGACAGCAGATGAGATAGCAACCATCAGACAATCTGCCTTCAGTGTTTCAGTGTGTGCAATCATTCCCAGACCTCCTTATTTATCGTTCTTGACAATGTCTAAGTGTTCTTGAGCAAGACATTGAACCCTTGGTGCTCCCATGACACATTACTGTGGCCCACTATTATTTCCCAACCAGGGAGGGATTCATAAACGCTTGAACGGTTTATTTTTTTCACAGAAATGATGTACCTTGTCCAAGTCGACCTCCGGACAGGGCCTCTTTTGCCGTGCCAAAGCCCAGCTCTCGGCAAACCACTGTGGAGGCTACAAGGTCCCAGTTGTCGTCACATATGGTGCCCCACTCGCCGTTTTTCAGCACCTCCACTCTGCCTTCACCTACGATTGCTCCTCCACGAAGACGGACTAATGGTTGCTGGCGGGAGTGGGAGAAAATATTGTCATAATGATGGAAATGACAAGACGATAGAGCGGAGCACAGTCAAAGGTCACAGTCAAACTGAAGTTCTAAGATAAAGAACACCAACTCGAGTCCGCTGGATGACGGCATGTTCACAGGATGTTCTTTCTACATCATACTACTATTACAGTAATTGTTTAGATATTTTTCAAATGTTTATCTTAGACACTAAACACTTAAGCTGCAGAGTTTACTTAGCAATGTCACAGGAGGTAGTAAACTAAACACTCTTGATCGTGTGTGTTCTGTGGCTATTTCGATTTTCTGTGCAGCCCAAAGAAGACACAAAAATTCATCTTTGTATGCGAGCATATAATAAATCAATAGCAACAACAATAACAACAACTATAATAGTCTGGGCTATAATATAATAATTATCATAACAATCAACAAAAATAATCATTATCACACTTAAAAGGTGTGACATTTATATACGGTACACTACTCAAAAATATGAGGCCGATATCAAAGTGTCCTTAACCAAAGTACTGCAATCAGCAAGCTGCCTCAGTTCTGCCTTTTTGAGCAACTACTGCTCCTACAATACATGGTAGATGGTCATATGCAGAAAAGCCATTTCTCTGTTGAATTATCTGAACCGTACATCAAACACAAATTACTACTGAGACAATGACATAGAAAATGTGCAGAGAGACCCATAAAGTCCAATGTGAAGATGAGGTTTGACAAAAGGATGATGTCCAACTGATTTTTTGTGTCGCATTGTGCCAGTTTGTACGTTTCCGTCAGGTGGGGCTGGATTTGGATTGAGAAGCCTCACATTTCTTGGAATCGATACTTGTGTCCAAGCCCGGCTCTCTGCTGTGGAACGTGACAGAGAGCAGGCTGCGCATGGTCGCAGTCACACGCACAAACTAAAATACACAAGTCAAAAAAAAATGTTTGGAATTCTTGACTCAGAGCTCATGCAGTTGCTTACGGGCTGAACAGTATTCGCAGACAGTCTATCATGGCGGAGAGAGCATTTGTCATCCCCAAACTAATTTAACTCCCTCTTCTATTTGCCCCTTCAGGTGAGGTCAAAGGTCAATTACAGCACCAGTCCCCTGGGGCTAACTGGGGGTCAGTGAAGGACAGCAGATTTGAATAACTTAGATAATTAAGATTGCAAAGAGCAAAGCCACAGAGAATTGTAAGAGAAATATCAAAAACTCTCTAAGCCCTGTTTATGAAACAATGGGTAAAGTTTATAAGATGACATACTGGCTCCTGCTAGATACAGTATGTATGTTTGCCTCCATGTGAGAGCTTTGCCTGGCGTGTAGCTCCAACTGTCCTACGTTCGCAGTCAGCTCCTGCATTTCTGTACACCTATCCTCGCAGGAGTTCATATGCGCAGTTAATATTGAACATAATCCTGCATTCTTCTTTTCAGGGAGGGTTGTAATTCTACATATTTTGTTTATGTAACATGTGCACGCCTAACTCTATATTTCCACAAGTCAGTCACATCCCGCTGCTGCAAGCCAAAGGAGTATGTAAGCTTAAGCAGCAGTTCTCTAACCTGCAATCTGGAGGAGGCTAAAACCAAAAAAGAAGTATGGAAACCGGACTCGTGGCTGGGACTGCTGTTCGCCTCCTGGGCCCTTGAGCCCTTGAGTGAGGTACCTAACCTCAAGCCGCTCGGGGCGCAGCCCCCGCATGCCTTAGTAATTGTACTTGTATGTATTTGCATGTGTAGATGTCAATGCAAGTGTTAATGTGAAAATTTGGTGGGAAGTTAATTGTAAGTTTTCCCTTGAGGGGTTGAACAAAGTGTCACTTTCTTTCTTTCATTTCCAGTGGTGGTTGAACTTGCACCTCTACTGGTGTTTAGTCAATTTAAGTCTAGATGACTATGAATTGGCAGAAATATTTGAATGAAACTGAGAAAGATGAGCAATAAAAACTGCCTCTGACAATGGTGTGAAGGTGCCGCATGAGGTGCTTTTGGAGCATGTGGAGAGACTGGGCTTTTGTTAATACCTCTTGTCGAAAGGCCTTCCTGAATCCTGCAACGGGAGTTGGTGCAAATGCTCTGCCAGGAACGCAGCTCACCACAACGGGCAAACCACCATCACAGGTTCCATTGGCTTTCAGGGACGTGACCTGACCCAGTTTGCAGCTGGACAAGTGAGCCTCATTGCCAGTGCAGTTGATGGAGTAGTCCCAGTATGTGGGTTTTCTCCTGCGGGCAAACATCCTGAAAAGATGCAAGAGATACACGTTAATTATTAGCAGGACAATTAGACAATTTGTTCTTAATTGTAGATGATATATTACAAATTAACAACTCCATTACCCCTCTTACTGAGCTCTGTGTAGTCCCTCTAGAAATAGTTAGAAGTAATTTGCTTTATTGAATATCAGGTTTTGAGAGTCGCCTCAGAAAGATCAACTGCAATAGTCATTGTTTACTGGTCATGCCTTCCGATTGGTGCAATGATTTGCCATCAAACACATCTCAGATGATTTTGGTCCAGCAGAACATTTCTCAGACTTGCAGAGTGTCAGAATAATGAGTTTTTGTGCAGCATTGTTTTCACTGTCAACATGAATGAAGTTGAGCAGTGAGTTTATTTTGGACAGCAACAACATGTCTTTCGCCAACACCTTCCTTCCCCTTTTGGCCAGTGTAACCTACCAAGACTCTCTGTTTGGGAAAAAGCTTTCATTTTTGAGCAGTGCTAGTATTCTGAAATAAAGTTTTAGTCAATGTGTGTCATTATTTCCAGCACTACTACCAGAACTACATTACACTGCAAACTGATTTCAGCAGCTTTTCCAATAATGTCTCCATCACGTACTGCAACAACACTTTTTTGTCCGATAAATTTAAATTTCAGAGGCACTGAAAATCTATTAAATTCTATTTGACAATTTTATTTGTATAGCTCCAAATAATAACAAAAGTTATCACAACCAATGTCCAAGATGGAGCAGGTAGTGCTTCTCAACATCTAAACAGTCAAAGTCTATACGATGAACACACAGAGACCCGACAGGAAAATCTTCCTTTCAAGGGAAGAAACTAGAGATGTCTACTAGAGGTGGGCCGATATTATCGGCCCGATATTAGCCTAAAAATGAAATATCGGTATCGGATTTTTTGGCTTTAAAACCGATAAAATAAGAAAACGATAAAAATAAAATAATGCTTGCGTTACACCGAAATAGTGCCTATGCGCTCCTGAAGCGTTTACCAGCGCACATATCGGTATCGGTTGATATCGGTATCGGTTGATATCGGTATCGGTAAATTGAGAGTTGGACAATATCGGCATATCGGCAAAAAAGCCAATATCGGACATCCCCAGAAGAAACCTCTGGCAGGCCAGGCTGCAGGTGGCACAGACACATATATAAAAAAAACTACAGGCTCATGTGCAAATAAATGTTTTACTTGAAAGTGGATGGAGGGTGGGGCACAGCTGACCTAAAAAGTTAAAGCAGAACATAGTCTTGAATCATGCCAGAATAGTTTCAGCCTGTAGGAACAGCATCGCATGTTCTTGTGTCTCTGAACAGGGTGAAGAAGGACACGTAGATGGAAAATCAGCAGCTGCTGCAGTTGACTGTGGTCACGTTTTAGTGAATGAAGTTTTCCAGCTCAGCAGACTGTGAATTCAAGGTTAACTGAGTGCTTGAAGTTTTATGGAGAGCCATGATTAACCTGCGGCCATTTGGTCTGCAAGTCTCCTCATGCAGGCTACATTTACATCACTGGGCGTTTACGTAAGGCGGCTGAAATTTTGCTGATGTAAATGCCACAAACCATAGCTTTTAGCTTTATTCTCATTCTGTTGGAAAAATATGACATCTTGAAATTAGGTACAAATTTGGGCCTTGGCCCTCGTGAGCTGCCCAATCACGTTTCCTACTTAGGTGGGTCATCGTAAAACTAGAAAATTAGTGAAAGGTAGTCACATAATTTCACTGATTAAAATTCAGGTGTCAAGATTTTATGTTGAGAAGACATTGTTGGAGTCCTGTGCAGGCCAGACAGAGGCCTGAATTACTGATGCACAACTCATAATTTAGATTTTACGAGTTGAGTGCTCCACTTTACCGATTTAAGGAGGGAAAACCATAAATCACACAACTTTGACCTTGAAACTGCATGGTTTTACATGACACATTCATGTGACAAAGAACAAGAAATTATGAAAACTCACCAAATTAAAAGAAGTGCTTACTTAACGGACTTATCAGTTAAATTGCATGTTTGCGCACTTCAGGGCATGACATCCACAATCCCACCTTTGGCGCAAAGGCACTATGACAAACAAAGGAGAACACTCACTTGTAGACCCTGGCGTTGTACTTCCTCTCTCCAGGAAAGCCAAACATGCCACAGATGACTCTGGTGTTGAACTGGCTCCAGTCCGTGTTGCAGAGCTGCTTCCATTTACCGCCATCCTTTACCTCCACGTAGCCCTCAGTCACAGGTATTCTCTTCCGGAATGATGACAAGATGGCCCGTATGCGTACGTCTTCCACTTGGATGTCCAGGCTCTGGAGAGAGGAGATTAAAAGCATTGCTGTTTGTGGGCCTTCTTACATAGAAATGATAGTGGTCACTAAATGACCTTGGCCATCAATCACAATAAAAATAACAATAAGCTATACTGTATTACTCTCAGGGGGGGAATTCTGGTCTGTTCCTAGACCACACAGACCTAAGCACTCAAGCTGAAGGCACATGCAAACCTGAAGTCTGTTGCTACTGCATTCTAAGTTCTCACTCATCACACCATATATGTTTCCTGCATATTGTGCACTTTTCCCACAATTTGCTTTTCCTGTGTTACATAACTTCCAGTAACCACCCCATCTCCAGCTGCTGGGCTCTGTGTGCGGTGCCTGTAAATCCCATCGTAGACCCTCAAACATCTTCCCAACAAATTACCTTATAATGTAAAAAACAGTGGCCTACTGTGCGACAAGTGAGTTTGTCTTTGGAAAGCACAAGTCCCCACGGAGACACGTGCAGCACGTTTTACTGGGTGTCGATCAGTGAAAGCAAACGCACAAACAACGCACTGGAAATACGCGTGCAGTGGAGAGGGAGGCCAGTGAGCCATTTCTTTCCATGCAATCACTAGGGATGTGAAATCACAAACAGGAAAGGGAAACGATATTCAACCTACAGCAAAATCTCAGTTTTCACACGTAGAATATCGATTCTGACATTAACTCGCTAAAAGATTCTTCAAAAATTTTTTTTTTTCAAATGGAAAAAGAAACACAACAACCATTATCTAGTGTGCGCCAATTACTTAACATCTATCCAAATTAATGCAAACTGAGTTTTTTTTCCGTCCTGTGTTATGAAGAGATGATGTTCTTCACCCAGGCTGTTCCTCTGGCCCACTTCAGGAATTTAAAAAAAGTTTCCCTCTCCCGTAGACCAAGCTCTCATTGCTGTGCTTACGTGACAGAGCGGGCTGAGGGGCGGGACGCTCAGTCTGGCTAGGGAGTGTGCTGCCGAGTGGGGGGGGTGGAGTGGAGTGGAGTGTCTCTTCGCTCAGCAGATGGGTTGGTCCAGATGCCTCACGTATACAGCCAAGAAGCTCAGAGCTTACTGTTCAAATAATGAAAAAGGAGGGATTCCTAAATTAGCATCTGCCTCCAGGGGAGGGCAGATGCCACCGCTACAAAAAGTACAAGTCGTCAGTCTCTCTCCACAGCTGCTTTTGCCCAAATATAACCAAATAAATCATTCTGGTCTGAAGAAAGCGGGTCTGGATCGTTAAAGATGTGAATGCTGAGATGCTGAAATATGAGGACTGGAAAAGGGGTGTTTTGACCTTGTGTGGAAATTCTTCCCTTTGTATGGTTTGGAAGCACATGCGAACAGGTCAAAGCCGAACCCTGTGAGGCCATTAAGAGTATGCGAGTACAAAACAAAGTTGATGTAAGAATCAAGAGTATGTTTTAATCGGCTATGAGGAAACCCATCGTAAGGCAGCAGAGCCACAATCAGGCAGACACCAGGACACCATGCAAGACATGGATGCCTCCGAGGCCTGATGCTAAGTGTGATAAATACAAGAAAACAAGCCACTCCACTTTGCAGACTGACCCTAAACTTCTGTGAGATAAACAACCTCCCAGTTAACTCCCTAAAATTGTGTCTGCAGATGATTTCATAACCCAGGAATGACTTCTGAACAGGAGAGATTCAACTCGCTCGAATCAGTGTCTGTACCGCTGACGTCCTTTGCCGTTAATTTAGTGTGACCTACTGTGATCTGTGGAAACTTCTTGGAGGCAACTCCCAAAAAATGTCCCCATACATTTCTTGATAAGCATCATTATTCCTGCCAAAGAGACATACGGTGTGGCACAGTGGTAAAGAGAGAGAGCAGCTGGAACTGGCAAGGAAACCACAGATCTTTGCACTTGATATGAAGAAACTGTTGCAAGCAAAGCACAGCAGTACTTAGCACAGCCCATGATTGCAGTTACGATCAAAACAACATCTCCTTGTCTCTACTCAGTACTGCCACAGTGGGACAAGAGGGTGTTGGTAACATGTCAGCGCTCCAGCAATTGATGAGAAACATATGAGTGTGACTGAAATGAGCTTCATGTCGGATTCTGCAAGGTGTATATCACGGTGTCTGAAGGTAGCTCACAACAAGAGAAACTCTTTGCAAAACCGGTCTTACAATTAGAACATATGCAGAGCAGTGAGAAGTGTCCTGACACTTGCCTGTGTGGGGCCATAGAGGATGTTTTTTCTTTCTTTCTTTGAGGAGACTCAAAACGTGTTTATGTCAAAAATGTGCACAATCTGAAAAAGGGCGGCAAATTTGTGAGTTCACCAAATGCACTCCACAAAAAACTGTTCACTTAAGTATTTCATGCCAGTACAAACAAAGTGCATGGAACATAGAACATATGGTTCTGCTTAAGTTCTTCAACAACCCTGACTGCCAGGAGAAATAATCCAAAATCCAGATGAAAATGGTCCTCACATTCTTTAGAGAGATTCCCGACTATTTTCTGGGCTAAAACGTTTTCCAGGTACACACAGTTAACATTTTTCCGAGTCTCTCTCCAAGTCTCGCTTGCGACCTTTAACACGTGAGCTTGTGCAATAGTGATCCTCACATTCTAATGAATATGGCTTTTCCTGTGACCATGTGAATTTAGAGAAACAGGTTATTTCACTGATGTCATTTGTGAGGGGAAAATGGGACAGTTTTTGAATTTGTTCCTGCTGTTAGAAAAGCCCATGTTTACACAGTGGGACCTGGTCCTACTACTCTAATGGCAGAAAGTTTAGATCACTACCATCACATGATCCATTGTCAACAAGGTAATTCACAAAATTTACTGTGGAGGGAAATGCAGCCATTGAGAATACACAAAGTATGACATACCAGCTTCAGTGGTCTTCCCAGGAGACAGGGGGAAGAGGCATTGAGGGCTATGTCGAAACTCTTCCTCTCATAAAATCATGCAGCTGCATTATTAGAAGATCAAATGTATCTCTATATACTTATTTCTCAGTTTTAAATTAATTCGTTATGAGCACTCCTTTCGGCGGTGGCAACAACCTTAAAGCAGCCATGAGTAATCCACCATGACTACATTAAGATGGCCGTAATTTAAGGTTGGATTCAAATTGCATGACTGTACATAAATTTGGTGAGGCATTTAAATATTCTAGTTTCAGTAAGATAACTGTGGGCATTAAAGTAATGACAGCTCCTTGACATTTTCTTATAGGACAAAAAGAAATAAAGGGATAGTCAGCGGAAACAAATTCTGACAGACTAAATTTAAAGCCATCATCTAGCTCCTCAAAGTAAAATGAAATGACATTTGCTCTGCAACTGCTTTCCCCCACTGGGATCATCTATTCACACTGTTGTCAAATGTTTCAAGCTTAATTTTAGATTAGTTAATATCCCCAGGCTGAACATCCTGCTGCGTTTGCACTGTGGGAATTGGGTGACTTGGGATTGCTTGACAGCAGGAACATCTATTAGCGATGTGAATGCTAATTAAAAAGTTCAAAACCATTTAAAATTGTGCCACAAATGACTCTTACATATTACTATGCATTGTGGTGGTGCAAATGTGCAGAGGGATGACAAGGCAGTTTATGGCAGTCTGCCAAATGATGAGGAGTAGGTCCTAAGCGGGAGGAATGACATGAAACGAGAAATGGGAGTCATAAACTGCTTCCACGACAGAGACAGAGAGAGGGTGAGAGGGAGAGTGCATTCCCCCTCTGACTCTTCATTCGGTTCATGCATGCCATGTTCTGTGAGAGCGAGAGAACTGCTGAATGCCGGCAAACCAAGAAAATCATCAAAAACATTGGTAGCTTGTCTGCTACCTGCCACCTCAAGATGTACAGTAGGCTATAACTACACCATTAACGATGACCATAACTAGAGATGTCCGATAATATCGATATTAGCATAAAGATTTAATATCGGTATCAGATTTTTTTGCTTTAAAACCAATAAAATAAAAACCAATAAAAATAAAATAATGCTTGCATTACGCCGAAATAGTGTCTGGCTCCTGAAGCGTTTACCGGAGCACATATTGGTATCGGCTGTTATTGGTATCGGTAAATTGAGAGTTGGACAATATCGGTATATCGGATAACATCAAAAAAGACAATATCGGACATTCCTACACAGAATGCATCAACAGCACAAAAGGGGAAATGCCAAACAAGACCTCTTGTAACTTGTGCAGAACCCACCAAGACTGGTTGGGAATGAGAGGAATGGTTCTCCACTGTTCCACAAACTGAAATGTTGAGGCATGCCTGATTTCCCTCAAGACGTAAATAAACACAACAGGGAGACAAGCATCACAGTAAATATTCTGCTCAAGTAAACTGAACTCTTGGTGTCAGTTATTCTGACAACCACATGCTTAGCTGACACAGTGCGAAACATACAGGAACTTCACAACAACTGCGCTGCCCACAAAAGACAATTGGGGTTTTTCCTCAGCAGTTCCATTTCCACACGTTGGTCGGTTGAGGAGAAACTGCTTCAGAATGTCTCAGAATGCATCACCTCCTCTTTCATTTCAACAATGTTGGGATACAAACAGCCCAAAGAGAAGAATCTGAACTTTAATGTCAGAGGTCAGCAACACAGGCATGCAAATTGGCTTCATGTTTCCACTACTCTCTCTTAGCTCACTCCTGAGCTATTTTCTTTGTGGGTGACTTACACAGCCGTTCTGTTAGGGTTATCATCACCTGTATTCTACTCCTAATGTGCAATAATGCATGTTCCAAATGCACCTCGTCACCCAAAACCACAGAAACCCAGGAGCATGTCGTCATGGCTGCCTTTACACACCAGAATGAGTCACTGGAACACCACTTCCAGATGATAAGGCCTACGCTGTGTGGTGGAAGCGGTTGGCTTTGTTACACGCTGTGGTAGTGCACGTGACCATATGTAAGTGAATGGAAAACCTGAGTCTGATTCTTTTTTTTTTCCACTCATTCGCCCAACTAGGGTGCGAATCCAGACGTCTAGGCCCCCTGCCCCCCCCTGCGTTCTCCAGAGAAGCATAATCTTTACTACAACCCATATGCTCCTGCACAGGAACTCATTCATCTTGTCCTACCTACGGCCTCAGGATGCTAAATGGCTATAACTCACAATGGGATGTATCATCTTTCTATTCCAGTCAACACGTTCTTAAGCAAAAATATCTTTTCAGTAGTTCTGAGGATACGGAAACTGCTCAAACTAACTGCTCGCCTTTCACCTTTCCGTTGTCTAGAAGGAGTGGACGACAGGCATGGATACAGAGACAGAGAGAGAGAGAAAGAGACATGGGGAGGTAGGTTTCGTCCACATTTCGCTCACAACATTGGAATGTGAGTTCATGAGGCCTGCACCGCAGAGGGATAATGCTCCGCTCTTGGTGGCGGTCAGCTTTGGGGCTTGGTGGCCCGGGCTGAGGACTCATCCATGGCATTGCCCTAAAAATCCTAGCCTAACACCCAACAATAACAGTAGGGAGTGCAGCACCTCACAATTACCACTTAGACCCTACATAATGTATTCTTACTGCAGGGTATTCACAGTGGCCTATTATTAGATAATAAGATGTGAATGGCTTATTGACTCTGGTCTGTTGGCAGGCAAATTATGTATTTTAATGCCAACTATTAACTAATTTCTTTGATAAGCTTGCACATTCCATGACTAACACTTGAGATTAACATGTTAACGGTATGATCCCTTACTAGCTTTTGACGATTGATCCTCTCATAGAATATCAAGCAACGTGTCAACAGGCCCAAATTAAATGGTGTTTGCACAAAGGGGGCCAAACTAAGCCTTAGGCCCAGCTGTCTCAGAACAAACTGACAAGGTGTCAAGCAAATGTTCCCTATGCCAGCAGTAACAATTATGTCAAGAACAGTCTGAGGAACCAAAAGGTCTGTGTGGTAATAGGTCCCTTAAAGGCTGCACTGAAATGTAATAGCGCCCTGAAAGTATATTACCTACCTCTATGTGATTGGGCAGCGAGCTGACAAATTTAAATCCAGGGATTCTCCTCTCACTGCAAACCACGCCAACATCTTCAGAGTGTTTGCAGTCGGACACACCGATCCCATTGGACGGACACTGAGCGAGGGTCTTCTCTTTGCCAGTGCAGTGGAGATTATCAAACCAGATGGGTCCTAAAGAAACAAGAAAACAACTGAGCTCACTTGGGGTGAGTCAACGCTTCCACGCACCGGACATATTTTCCCTAGGTAATGGAAACAAATGAGAAGACATTTAAATTCTGTAT
The DNA here is from genome assembly GCA_900312935.1 of Carapus acus. Lineage (NCBI taxonomy): Eukaryota > Metazoa > Chordata > Actinopteri > Ophidiiformes > Carapidae > Carapus > Carapus acus. The sequence continues at coordinate 35,725 of OMPJ01039236.1, read as the reverse complement.
GAGTCAGCAATAGTATCAACTCACCTTCGCCTTTCCCATATTTAGAAGACGGTGACCACGAAACAGCTTCAAGGTATCCTAGCTCCCTGCATACCACCTGAGCAGCATGGTTGGAGAAGTCATCATCGCACACGGTGCCCCACTGGTTGTTGTAAAACACCTCTACACGTCCCTCGTTGTGTTTACGCTTATTCCCTGCCAGACGTAGCTGGATTCTTGGAACGTCAGCACTCAACTCTGGGGTGGTGTAGTGTTCTGGCTGCGGGTCCAGGTAGCCTGGTGGGTAACCGAGGTGCTCGTACTGGGCAAGCACCAGCTCCAGTAGCACCAAGAGGACAGCTGAGCTGCTGGGCATGTGACAAGTGGCTGGCATTCTGGTTGGATGTGGAGAGGAAACGAGAGGTGTAAGCAATGGTCGTGTTCTGTAATGTTGACTGTCTCATGTCATGAGTTCCTCCAAATTGAAATAAGTCTTTGATGATGGCTCCAGTTAAAAGTTGGAATAGGAAAAAGATAAGTGAATAGATACAACAAAACACGTGAAGACTGATATAATGACAAACCCCTTACGCTGAGAGGGTAAACACAGAGATAACATCCTATAAAGAGAGGAAACACTAATTCAGATCAGACACGAACACTAACAGGCAGCAGGTGGTTTTAGAGGAATATCTGATGACCAAATGACTGAAATGTCTGTTGACCACAAGTTTTTCTGCTGTGTTTTTCTAACACAGAGCTTAAGTTCTTCAAACCCCAGCCTTTCTGCCTTCCTAGCTGTAACGTGGCAGTTGTTGCACAAGTTGCATAGACATTACAAAAGGAGCAGATGGGACCAGGCCCACGACCGCAGGGCCCGTCGGCGATGACTACATCCGAGCAGCTCTATTATTATCAAATGAAAATTGCCCAATTAACAAAGGTCAACTGAGGCAAAGAACAAAGGATCTGTGAATCTTGTCAATCCCCCTTTCTCATCCCTCGTTGAAACAAAGCAAAATGGACCTGATCCTTGCTAACAGAGGTGAAAATATGGATGAAAGTATGACACTAATGACAATCATTTGCAGGTGGTTTCTGTTGGAAAGCAAACAAACAGACAGACAGACAGACAGACAGACAGACAGACAGACAAAACATTAAACAATTGGACTTCATTGATCCATGAATGACATTTGAGATCCTTGGTGTTTCTCAGGGGCTTGTATGTTTTTTTTAGACAGGAGATCATTTGAATATAGTGTAACAGCAAAACATAGTCACTACAATAGTAAGGACTAACATTACCAATGAACATTGCTGTGGTAGGACTTCTCTGTCTTATTTAGTCTCAATGGGGTGATAAGTTCAAATTCCAATTTCTATGGACATCAACAACTAATCTATTAGTATCTAGTATATTTCAAATCAACAACTCAACTTATCTACAGAATACAGTATGTAATTAAGAGAAAATGCTGTTTTTTGACAGTTTTTTTTTTTTTTTGACAGTTCCGCCCCATCAACAGGGAAAGAAACTCCATCTGATCACTTCCACTGTCTCACAATTGTTTTCTTTGCTGTAATCAATCAATCTGTGCAGTTTGTGCAACAACAGACACACTGACAATTGCATTACTGAGTCTTGGTAGGAAAATCCGCATGGTGATGTGATTTTCACAAAAAAACACAAGAGCACAATCCTAACAAAAGTTTTCACTGCAAAGGCTAAGATGTAGAAACTGTGACATTTATAACAACAGCATCAATTCAAATACCTGGATATGTCTGTGCTATTCAAATGTTGTGTTAAGTTTAAACTTAATCAAAAACAACCGCCGTCAAAGTGCCTTAAATGAAGCTGCATCTTACTTCACTTCACCTCCCAGTGGATCTGACCAGGAATGTGGTCCTAAGGGCAGCAGGAACAGGCTTAGGAGAGTCCGGTCCGTGTTGACCAAGCCCTCGGACTCAGCTCCACTGGTTCACTTTCATTGTCGTTCACATTTCACGGACGCTTTGAGGCGAAGTTCCCGTGGACCCTCCCACTGACGCCCCCCTTCGCTTCTCCGATGGCCTGGGACGTGGAAGTAACGGATCAGAGAGGGCAGTGAAATTATTTGATGCCGCTTTCAAATGCCGTCAGAAATATTCAAGACGTGGCTTACGGCTGTAGAACTGATAGTTTTACGCGGTTTCAGAAGCTGGGTGGTACGTACTGTAATGCCGCCTTAAAACGAAAAGATATTGTGGTATCAACCGATAGTGTGCGCTGTGTGTGTATAAAAATGTAAACCCACCCATTAATAGAGTTTAATGCGAGATGTTAAAGCTTCCTCATTGTTACTGCTTTTTCCCCGCACCACACTGCTTCTACCGAAAAGGTTTTTCTTAGGGAGAAGCATTTTAACTATCCTTCAGAGAACACAGTGTTGAATTCGTATGATATCGGTTATTAATGAATAGTAATAATGTTTTTGTGACGCAGATTGACGTCAAAGCTGGAAACATGGAAAATGGATATTCGTGTTGAGTTCAAAAGGGTCAGAAATGCTCTAAACTGCATGGAAAACATACCCAAACCTAATCCGGGAGATTTCGATTCCTGACGGCATATGAAGGCAACATTAAAGTGAGAATTTACATGTACGCACTGTATATGTGATTTTCTCATTCTGAAATAAATATGTAACACTACAAATTTTGCAAAGCTACAAGAGCAATATAGTTACAAAGATCCTGCGATATTCTTGCTTGGGAAATCAGTCTGGACAAAATGTATTGGACAAGCCGCGAATTTAACTTAAAATCATCTTGGAGTCAACTTTAGTGCCACCTTGTGGTTAATTTCAAAATATTTACCAGATTATAATGTGGTTATGTCTGCCAAATTAGCTTCAGCTCTTCAGAAAAGATCGGCATTTGTTTGACGGATTGTTGGAAAAAAAGAAATTACTCAAATAACTAATGAAATAGGTTCATAACTTTGAATTATTCACCATATCCACAAGGAATTACTCGTCAGATAATTACAACACCATCGAGATGGTGCTAGACAACGTACTAAGTCTCAAGTGAAGGTCTTGCAAGTAAACAACAAATTAAGACAACTGTCATCCATTCAGATGTAATGCTCGCTGTTTTTAGTGGCTTTTCGTTTTATCTTTAGGATTTTCGCTTTCAGGTGGCATGAAACCTTTTACTGTGGTTTGCTGTGGTTTGGCTGCAGGTGCTGTTGCAGAGAGATGGAAACTTTTTTAGGCAGACACTTATATCCATTTCATCCTTTTATCTAGTTCAATCCTCCTTAATTTCTGAATGTTTCAGAATTTTTCTCAATGTTAGTTTTAGTGTATTATCTACTTTATTTACAGCAGTTGCAGCTTCTAGCTTTAAAGCAAGCAGTGGATCCTTATTTGTGCTTATCAATTGTCAATTGTTCAGTCTGTTAAGCGGTGGATCAGGCTTCCTTGTCTACGGGTGGTTGGTTTGCATAGCCAATTTCTGTTGAGCACCTGTTGCTGTCATCTATTGTGGTTAATTGAGAAGTACTACAGTTCTGTATTTCGGTTTCTGAGGCGGTCAAATCGTCTCATGATTTTGTTGCTGCTATGTCGCATTTACTTTTCACGCTAATCAGTCTGCCTGTTTTTGGTCTTCATTGGTTCTGGAGGTCCTCCTGCCTCATGTTCTGCGTGTGTTTTAGCCTTTGCTTGGGTCTTGAGGCCCACCTGCCTCATGCTCTGCACCTGTTTTTGCCCTTGATGGGTCCTGGAAGACTGCCTGTCTGTTCTTAATCCTGCTGGGTTCTGGATTTAACTTTTTCACTGAGGTATGGATCTTCCTGTTCATTCTGTGCTTGCCTGTGTGCCTGCTTTCGACCCGACTGGATTCTGGACCATGTTTTTTTGCCTGAAGGTCTAATCTTCATGTCCTGAGCCTGCCAGTTTGCCAGTTTTTGCCCTCTGTGGGATCTGGATTGTGTTTGACCCAGTGTACTTTGAAATTGAACACCACCGCTAAACATCCCTGCGCTGCATCTCGAGACACCTGACACAGTGATATTCCCTCTTTCCGACACCAAGAGGGAAAAAGCATGCGACACAAACCTTTAGTCAAGTCAAGTCATAACAGAGGTTATCTTAAGGTGCTTTCAAAGATGGAGCAGGTAGTGCTTCTCAACATGTTAACAGTCAAAGTCTATGGGATGAACACATAGAGACCCAACATATCCCCTATTAACAACAGTGGCTAGTAAAAACTTCCTTCCTTTAAACTGAAGAAACCTCAGGCAGGCCAGGGTGCGGGTGGGCGCCAACTGCTTTGACCGGTTAGGTTGAAAAAGAGAGGGAGGGAGAGAGGGAGAGAGAGAGAGACAGATAGAGAGACAGAGAGGGAGAGAGTGATGGAGACAGGTCTAGGGATGCACAGCAGTAGATGCGTAGCATGCCGATTGGGAGCAGGGCCCAGATGTTTGGAGGTCCTTCTTTACTGCCCACTGTCTCAATGTTTCCCAGGTAAAATGTAAAAGGTCACAACAACAATCCCATAGCATTGGGACAATATGTCAATGTTGACATTTTTAACAGTTGCAACAAATAATAGCAATGCCTCCATCATAATAGTGAATGCCTATGTCAGGGCTGTTTTCGATCTTTTCTTTTCTTTTGCGGAAATCTAGGAGAACATCAGTACATATGCATTAAGCACTTATACATCCCGAGCACTGGATTTTAACCTGGCTTCGATCGAACCCCTTGGGTTAGGTGAGTCAGTCACAGGGATTTGGCAGAGGTCAAGACACACACTCGACTCATAAGAGTCGTGATGATTTTTGGTTTGGGTTTGGCAAATTTGCATATCAAACTGTTGGTGTTCAGTACCTCCTACAATGTTAAAAACTACTAATTGAAAGGCTCTGACAATCACAATGTGTTGACAGTGTTTACTTTGAGTTTGGGGATTCTGTTTTTGGACTTGAGGTGTATTTTGAGAATGCAGTTGCCTTAACATGATTGGAGCGAAAACTCACAATTCACCACCTCACTGCCTCTACTCTCTGTCACTCTGCTATTATGGCTGCAGCAAAGTGTCATCATGGAAAAAATCCTCTCGTAGGGGTTTTGATGGAACTCCACCACCTGATAATCAAAGCCTTGCACTTTAGTGAAGTGCATCTGTAGCGTGGTTGACTGAAAAGAAGTCTTCATCCCTTGAGTCAGGCTCCTTCTACTGACAGAGATGTCAGTTTGCTTTGACACTTGCAATTTCAGGTATTATTACTGCTTGGAGAAGAAAAGATAACAGGCATTGTGATGGCTTATCAGACAAGAGGCACTTAAAGAGGGGACTTTGATTTTTTTTTATCAGAGTGTGTTTTTCACTAGACAGTTTAACTTAATTCATATGACACCCGTTTTGGGAATGCTGGCAGTGTTTTTAGTGCAAATCTACTCCAGAGGTAAAAAAAAAAAAAAAAACCTATATATCACCTACATCAAAAATATAGCAATCTCATCTGATAAATACAGTTTCCACATTTATTTGGGCAAGGAAGAGCTTTAAAATAACAGGTCAAATAAATATTTATATCTTCAACATACATAGATGCAAATTTGGAACAATCACAGTGAGTTTGTCATATGTGGCAATCAAGGTGAGTTTGTAAAGGCGGATGAGTGATGTATGAGTGCTTTGTCCCTTCATTCATTTTCCTCTTGAAGTAATGGCTGTAGAGAAAGGAGCATTAAGATTATTTGTCACGTGGGTGGGAGGGTAGGCAATTCACTGTCCAATTGATCTGGCAATCCAGGAAAAAATCTCACGTCTCGGTACAAAGATGTATAAACTTTTCATAGATAAACTGAATTATCAGTCTCACCCTGTACGCCATGTCTCCGGGCCTGGATTCTGGTCTCTGCCAATTCTGATTAAACAAAATCTTCATGACAACCATTCCAAAGGCCACAATCATAAGTCCTAGAGAATTTCCCACCAAAGCCTCAGGTGGAAGTTTAGAGTATGGCTGAGAGGTATTAGTGGATCCCCGCCTAGGGAAAAAAAACAAGCTTAATTCCATCATTAATATTTCTTGCATTTAAATTTGACTTGGGAAAACATCACATACAAGACAAAGAAGAGCTTTTCATTGATCCCTGAGATGCAAGCAGCAATGCTGAGTGTAAATATGCAGATTCCCATCCAAACATGTATGGGCTTCAGAAATTTCCGGAGATCCATTGGTGTCCAAGGCAGGAGGAAGCCAGCCATACCTAACACCCACTGGGTGCAGAAATTCAGAAAAAGAAACCAAAATGTGACGTTAATGATGGATTTCACAATCTCTGATCGACAACAATGCCATTGTCCTGATACACACAACACTCTTTTTGCGTCGTACCTGAATGGCAAAAAGACCAACAGCGGTGATACCAATCCAGCTGTGCAGGGAGTAAAGATTGGGAGTGTTTTCAAAATTGTGGACTTCAAACACAGCAAAAAGACCCACAACTGACAGAATTAGGGCTAGTAGCATCACTCCAGCGTGCAATATCTTCCAAGGAAGCTTATTCTCTCCCCAGGTCAGGGGAATGCGATACAAAATGGCCCCTGATGGAGAGATAAACCAAAATGAAATCAGAAAAAAACTTTTTCCAGAAACAACTGATAGGCACTCAGTTAAGAATTGTATACTTGGTTCTATGGATTTAATGCATTTCAGATATTGACAGCCTTATCTAGCACTGAAGGCACTTTGACAAGGCATTACTGCTTTCTCATTGAAACAGACTAAATTTTAATTGGGTGTAAGTCAGCTGGCACCTTGGCACCTGTTATTTTCGATTTGAATTTGTGCAGCAGATTTAACAGATGGGCTTCCTGCCTACCTCCACCCGAGACAGGGAGACAAGTGATGTCGTCACATTGCTGACATGATAAGCGAGTCACACCTGCAGTTATCTTTGACACAGATCAGCGGGCGCTCCCTCGTCTCGACATCCTCCCAGGTCAATGCTGTTTCAGCAAACTGTGACTGTGGTTTGGTTGCAGTATAATGAGACAGGCACGTTCTGACCGCCCAAAGTTTGATTTGTCCACTGCTGACAGTGCTACCTAGCAAGTGCTATCGAGTGCTACAGGGCACCGTCACTGGAGGAGAAGGGTCAATTTAACTTGCTCTCACCTGCCCCGACACGGGTGGAGATGGCAGAGTCAATGTAAGTAAGTAAGTGTAGGATGTCACCATATCTGGGTGGGATGATGACCTTTAATGACTGTGGTAATAAAACTATTAATGTTCATTACCCCGCTTATCTTAATAAAAACAACAACAACAACAAAAAAAACTATAAAAGTGCTAAAAAAACAAATATGCTCAACTGTGTGGCTTGTATTAAGAACCATTTTGACTTCATGCTGTCTTGGTTCAGCATTTACTACACAGCTCTAACAGCACCTATGGGCTGAACTCTGGTCAACACGCAGTGTACGTTTTATTTTTTAGGTTTATTTTGTCTTGTTATTCCACCTTCACCGCCATCGAATTTCTGCGGTTCAGCGCTGCCGCACTAATCCCACAATTATTAAAAGAGTACATTTCAACTTAAAGCTTTGCGACGTAAAATTCAAACATCGAGGGCGAACTTGTGTAGTGAGTGGCGGAGGAAAATGGTGTTATGTTTGTTTGGGATTGGCAGCGTTACTTGAGTCCCTGCATACGCTTTCTGAGGCACCAAGTGTTTTCTCTACATCTGCTCTCTCGCTTTTGGGTCTATGTTTTTGTTTGACTTTTTAGCCTTCATCATGGCTCCCAAACAGTAGACAGACTCTTCCGATGTCAGTGCCTCAAAGAAAAGTCTAGCCATTACATTACGGGTGAATCTTAACAGTAAAAGGTCATTGTTAAATGGATTAATTGTCATTGAACATTGGGTGTGCATTTGACGTGAGTTCTACAGCAGGTTGGACAATTATCAAAGATGAATCTGTGAATTTGCATCTGTGAACATGAGAAAGGATCTGGAGGTTGCAGAGCTCCTTGTTATTTAGCTTGGGGACCACAATCAAGGCCATGTCTCAATTAACCTCTTGTTACCTCAGGAAAAGACAAAGCTAATTTGAGGCAGTGAAAAGTGATAGAGGGCAAATGAGCCAACGTGCACCGTTGTTAGAAAAGGTTGTTGACGCAGTTTAAGGCTTTGGCCAGTTTGCACGATAAAGTAGCTGATGAGTTTCCTGAGCAGTTCGCTGGTATAATACGAGAAGGGGCAAGAGCGCTCAACATGTGTTTAATGTGGACTTGGTGTGCCGTTTTCGATAACATACTCCATAGAACTACATAGCAAAGGAGGAGAAAGTAGCACGAGGCTGACAAGTTGGCAGTGAGAGACTGCCTTTGCCTCCGGGGGCTGCTGCTGCTGAAGACTTTAAAACTTAAGTCCTTGTGGGCCTGTCAGCAGGAAATCAAAGATCAAATATATGGGCATTTTCAAGGGTTGGCTGACTGTCATCTGGAGGTCCAGCAAGAAAGCAAGGATGATACTTAAAATCTTCAAGGACTGGTTTACCATCCATTTTGTGCCGGAAGAGTGCTGTACAGCAGAAGACCTCATTCAATTAGAAAAACAGCTGATTGAGGAGGAGAACCCACGAGGTTCACCACAGAGGGCTTTGAAAAGAAGGTTTTGCCATTATTGAGGAGGGGGCTGGCCAAGTTCTGAGACTGAGAACAGCAACACTGTTGGGTAATGAAAGTTCATCCGAGGACTTACAATTGTCTATGTTGTGGGGAGATGTTCAAGAAGAAGAGGGTATCGGTATCATTCCTGGCTAGCCTGGAGTGTTTTGTTCCAAGGTGGAGTGGCCTGCAGGAGGTGCTGGTACCTGAACTGTCATTTCAGCTCGTATTCCAGACACTCACTTTTCTTCAATTGTACCTGTTGTATCTCGCATATTCTACAGCCTCTTAAGCCCCGTTCCCATCTCCTGTGACTTTCACACCCTTACCAGTCTCCAGCATCTTCTACTCATTCTCATCCTTCCTCTTTAGCCTCCTCTTACTCATTTCATTAAGTCAGTCTAACTATTCTTTCTGGCAATAAACCCTCCAGTGTGTAAGCCCACAGCATGACAGCAGGTTTTCATCACCTGTACAAAATGTAAGGTTTAATTTGTCATTTGGGGTTTTGTTGTAATTTTTATGATTATTTAAGTTAAGTTAAATTTTTGTCATATTTCTGTGCTGTAATTATGTTCTCCCTCTCATTTTACAATGGCCTATTTCAGTATCTTGAGCTACAAATATAACTTTAGGGTGGGAAATGTTAAATAATTGGGGAATGTGCTAATACTTGTTAGTTATGGTACAAATCCCCCTACTGGTCTCCAACCAAACTCAAGAACCCCCCTGCATGTCAAATGAATTTGTCATTTAATTTGTGATTTGTCTTGCGACACATTAAAATTGTGGAAAAACTAGTGACCAGTGTTTCCAGGAATTAGTAGAGACTCACCATTGCCGTACAGCACAACGAGACCTGTGACCATTAGCACAGGATGCCAGTTAAATTGCAGGGCTGTCCTGTTCCAGGCAAAACCTCCTCGCCACAGATTGTTCCATGAAAATACACAGACAATGCAGGCCAATCCCAGACAGACACACAAGAGGTAACATATGTAGAAATGCATGGCTGGTCGCATTATGGAGGACAATTTGTTGAACTGAAACAACAAAAACAGCGACAAAAAAAGAGTCAACATGACTGTGCATACCCCTTACATGTCGGTCACAAATATTACTGACTTAGATTGAATGTGGTTTAGATAAATGCACTTTGGGTGTGGGCGTCAGAATCAAACTTCAGTGTGAAGAAAAGAAATTACAATGGAATACATTTCTAATCACATGTAAAATTCTATCAATCAAATTCACATTGATTCACCACACTAATGCAACAAATGTGATAAAAAAAAAGTATGAGTCTGAAAAACCTTTTGTGTCAGCAACTTTACTCCTCATTCAAGCAAATCCAGATATTTGGGAAGATTTCAAGGAGCCTATATGCGTAAATACCTTTGGTTAAGTCTACGTGATGGAATCGACATTTGAAAAGAATGAAACAAAAGACATAGTCTCAGCATGTTAGAAAACAAATAATTTCTTGCATTAATCTCAATAATGCACTCAATGACAAACAAATCTTGCGCTATCTGTGAAAGAAAAGCCTCACAACAACCAACATCAAAGTTGTTAGAGGGATTTCAAGAGTTCTTTCTTACCTCAACCACACCGACAACACTTTCAGCAATGCGAAATTGAACTTTTCTCTTTAAGCGGTAACAAATACAAGTCTCACTTCGCGTTTGCGATCATCTGCTGATGTTTCACTTCCACGTGCAGCTGTGCTGAGGTGGTGGAGTGGGAGGCTTTCGGAGATGGAAGAACTACGTCGCGAAACCACCTCTGCTACCTGAAAATGTGAAGCAGATGACAAGAGGATGGAGTGCTGAACAATAATATGCAGTAAGACGTTAGTAAAACGATAAATTCACACAAACTGGATTACGGATTTTATGTGAAGACACCCACACCGACAGAGGTGCTCAGCGGTTTAGAGCTGAATGGTCAATTACTGCCTTGTCAAAGTGCTGAACATCCACCTGGTCTCATGAGAGAGCGGGCACTTTGATATCACCATCAAGTTCAATGCAATAACATAATTTCAGTCTTGTCACCCGACAGGTTCGCCTCACGACATTCCAAGGGAAGGCGAGGCCATCGATCATGTCAACTCCTCATTTCCGTAAGGTGTTGGCATTTTCATTGACCATTCGTTCAGTCTTGAACATGTTTAAGCATGCACAATCTTAAACTTCGAGACGGCCCTCAACTCAAGACCCTAAAATTCACCGTATATCCCGACCTGAATCTGACTCTGCTTCATCCATTAAAAATGACGTAAGCAGTAAAACAAACATGTTTCGGGGCACCTTGACTTCACCTCATGTGACTCCGCGGTCAATGGACGCATCATCGTCGAAACACGGATATCATGAAGAACGTGTCAGGTCATGTGATAAAACTGCCGATTAGCATAGATGCAAATAAGCGGGTAACGCTTACTGAGACGGCCGTAGACTCATGTTGAAGCCAAAGTGACACAGTTGCGTATGGGCAACCTGCTTTCAGGTGTCATGGTTCACTGTTTATCTTTGCCAATTTCCTACTTTGTGCCGCAAGGTGTTGTGGGAATTGTAGTTCAAAAGTATCACGCTGTGCTGTGGGATACTGTCCTGTTCATAACGACTACTGCCTCATAGGTCACGGGAGTCCAGCGTCCGCCCTTTGGCTTTTGTGAGTGACAATTTAACTTCTCCCGAAAAAAAATGGGATGATAAAACTTAATAGATGGCCTCAGGGAAATGAGATCGTTCCGACATTTCGTCCGGGAGAAGCAAAAGTAGAATTTGAGCGTAGAGGCGCATCATTAAAACAAGTAATGAGAGAGAGAGAGGGAATAGTTGAACACTTCATCAGAAATGCAATCAAAACGGAATAGCCTATAAACTATTCCTGGGTTGTTTATACATCGGAATAACCTCATCTCCTTGATAGTATTGGTAGTGTTACTGCTGTGCCCGGGAGCTGTGTTAGTCTGCAGATTTCTGCGATGAGACAAACTAAGAAGAGATGTTGGTTTGGCGGAGTTTAAAGTACTTAGCTGGGACGCAACATCCCGCGTGGGACTGTAAGATGTCTTATCTTGCAGCTCCACCTGGAGGCAGTGTTAGTCACAATTTCAGCTCGGCTGGTCGGTTCGAAATTGTGGACTGCGGCTAAAAAGAAGTCAAAGCTGTATGTGGGCAAAGTGCATCTTCCATGACAACTCATTGATCACACGTCAGATGCAAGGATGCAGCGATTCATGCCAACAGAATTTTAAATTTTTACTTTTCGTCTTTTTTTCTACACTTTTCATGAAGGTTGTAACACATCCCAACCAGAGCGTGGGCTGATTATCAGGCCTTGATTGTCTGTTTCTTTATTGCTGCAAACAAAGTTTACAGTGTATTTGAGTACACGTTTAAGGTGCCACGGCTTGAGTAACAACCACAAATGCGACACAGTAAGTAATGCATCTGCTAATAGAAATGTTTCTGTCCTGTTTCGAGGCAATAATTCGGTCTCTGAGACTGCTGCGTTTACTACAGCACTTATAGGGAATACCATGGGACCACTTCAAGACTATTGCTGCCACATTCTGCACTCCAAGATTCATCTCATTAACTACCAAAGTAGTTTTAAAACAAAGTATACTAGGTTTGTAATATAATGTCATCCCTTGTGTTTATGGCCTTTCTCTAGTCACTGACTACAAATGAACTGTGCCTGCATATGTTTCCCAGACGTTATCTATGCACCTTACAATAGAATACATTGCTTTCATTTCCAATGCTTGCTGGTACACTCCGAATTTCAGTTTCTACTCCAGAGTAGTGTGCGCGATAAGCGAAATGGCTGTAAATTGGGAAACTAAAGGCAAATGTACATATTTCTACATTAATGAAAATACACTTACAGGTATACAGGTATTGCACATGTGGCTCCTCTCTACATGTGTTAAGACAATTTTGAGTAAGTTTGCACATGTATACAGCAGTACATTTGCGATGGAGCCATGGTAGAACATAAGCTCGTCTTTGGACACATTCGGCTGCTGAAGTGTCCGCTGGAAAATTGACCTTCGCATTCTTCGCTGCTTCGCCACCACTAATACTCTCACTATCTCGCTAATGATGTCTCGGCAGATGGTGCAAGGCCACTGGGTGTGAAGGAGCTGTGATCGTACAGAGTGTCTTCATACATGTTCGTGAGAAGCACGATATGTCAAACGCTAGATTATATCTTGCTGCAAATTAACTGCTGCTGTCTGACTGTCAGGGCATTTTAGTTTATCAAAGACAATCGATAAACAATAGAAGTAACAATAGAAGACTTTGTTACACAAGTAGAGTTTGTGTCTATTTGGCCACCTTTTGCAAGGAGTTTTTAAAATAGCATGGGCACTGATACATGTGGTAAACACAGCACTCAGGCCTGTGTACTCCAGCTACAGTACATTTCCCTCTTGTCTGAATATTCTTTCAGACAAGAGGCAGATTTCTTTATATATTTCTTTTAATGTTTGTGCACATCCTATGCACATCTTGAAAAAAAACAACACATACACTCTAACAAATTATAGAATTTGGTTGTTGCATCAATGATGCATCCATACCACCCGCACATTTTCCTCATACCAGTCAGCAGCAGGTATGTTTGTTTGTTTATTTTGCAGTGACTGGTCTGAATCTATGAATTGCCCAGCAGCAAAGAAAGTGAAACTGCCAGATACCACATTGTTGAGGGCAGCAAGCTTATAACCCCCTTAGACAATGTGCAAGAAATATGATCCACACCGGAGATCCCTATGAAATTGACATTTAGGTTATTATGCGGCAGAGTAAGTCAAATGAACTATTCTGTCCCAAAGCAAAGTGAGGAGTCAAGACGTCATATTGATATACGGAGTAGATCCTCTCAATAATTTACAGGCTGACTCTGGCTGACTCTGTGAATTGGAAATGATCCTCCAAATCAAAAAAAAAGAATCCATTCTTGCTCACCTTGGTGACCTGTCACATTTCTTTCACATAAGTAAAACACATACAGATAGATGGACACAGGGAGTATTCTCTCTACCTTCAAGGATGGTTACATGATGTACACTTTCATAATTCAAGCCAGAGCTCAGTTGTTTTCTTTGCCATCAAATAGAAGTCATTGCTTCAGTCCAACAAGGCTGCAGAGATAAATGGGGCGGCTTTATCTATTCACTGAAATTGTTAAACAAGAGTTCCCTCAATTGAGATTGCCAAGGAATTCTATCGCTTCTTCACCTCGAGATTCAAGATTCAAAGATTTATTGTCGTGTGTTCAGTAAAGACACAAGTTTCCCTGTCTAATGAAATTCTTAATGTGCTTTCTTGAAATTTCTGCCTACTCTCTATGAACTGCACATACTCTACCCAGCCCAGGTGTGGACTGGCATTTATAATTGTATGAGGGGAATTGATTGAGATTTGTTGGGGGAGCTGTTCTCATCCTCACGTAAAAACCATCAATAAATTTTGATTGAGTCTCAGTGGATAATTTTGGATTCACCTGAACAGTGCCCTGCATTAAGCAATATTGTTAGAGTATTATTTTGTTCCTGTCTCCTCAAAGGAAATGTGACACTGCCATTGCTAACTGTAGAAATGTTTGTGCTTAGAGCTGTGCTTTGGCCTTGGGACAGTTATGATGATCCGATAGACCACGAAATGGTAATATGAAGGAAGTCAGGCTACTCAGTTTTATCACAAACATGGAACAGCTTTGGCAATGTGCGCATTTTCAAAAACAGAAAGAGTGAAATGCTGAGTACAACAGGAGGAGGCAGAATGATATAAACCTCATTCATTAGTTTTTACGTGATGGCAGAAATTATGTGATAGACCTGGTGTTATACCACGCCAAGGGGTAGCCGAGACATTATGAAATTGACTCATCTTTCTCAAGTCTCAAGCAGCCACAGAGATAGGAGAGCAGGTGTCAGCAACCGCCAAGATTTATTTACAACCAACAAACAATAATTTGTACAAACAGCTGAACACAGAAGAGTGTTAATTACTTCAAGGCCAAGGCCAAAACAACAAACAAAATGGAACTATTTGCAATAAAGGAGATAACCTACCCAAACCAAAGAAAAGAAAAGTACAATTTACTTACTTCCCCTAAACTAACAACACAGGAGAAAACCAACCAAAGGAAATGATTCCCTACCCCTACACAACACAACACAACACAACACTACTCCTGCACACACTGCAGCTGGTTGGGGGGAGAGGGAGATGACCGATTCCATTGACCATAGACGAGTGCTTTATAGGGAACTGCACTGGTGACGACCAATCTTTGCAGAGCGACAAAAGAATCCGCCAATCCTGGCCTGGTACCCTCACACTCAGATTTACGTAATGGACAGCAGAAGCCACAGCAGATATAACACATGGTATGAAATAGCGACGATAACATTAATAATGCAAGCGCACCGCGCACCTTATACTCCTACTCAAAGGTGCAGAGCCTCTTAAATCGCCCAGCAGTTTCCATCAATGTGTGATTTTAATATGTTAAATGAACATGAATACATTTCATATCTAGCCGGCATGTCGGACCTGATTGAGTCAGAAACGCGTAACATTTTAGAAGTGAACAGTTGTGGAATGAGATTAACGGTATGGGGTTTTTGTTTTGTTCATTGTTTTTTTAGCATGGGAAAAGAATCCACATTATTTATTTCAAAAGGATGTGTTTCAAAGGATATACTGAGATTCTGATCCAGATAAGGACCAAAAAGGTTTGTTACTATTTGTTATAAGTTGATACATGTTGAAGCATATACAGAATCCCAGAATTACCAAAGAATAGGACGGCAAACCACTTCACTTGGTCATTTATATGCACATTCGACATCTTTACATTTTTACATGCTCAATACACACATGCAGATGGAATTCTCCCCCTGCAGCTAACCTTTTGGCGAGCCCACATACTTTTGTTTTTGTCCGACCCAGATGTCACACCAAGAAAGCAATAGAGCAGCCCGATTGGGCCGTTGCTCAAGGGCACTCAAGAAGTGTCCATCAATTGGAGTTGGTAATCTGCAGCCAGCAGTCCTGAGCTTGAACGAGCCATCTGATCGATTCCCAAACATTAAGGACGGAGCCTCTGCCACCCCAAAAGTTTTGTTTAAAGTGGGGCTCGAACCGATGAGCGTAAGACTTTCATGCTCCTCTGACTAAGCAAGATCAGGCTACAGTCTGCAGGCTACAGTCATGGAGAGAGAATCAGATCAGTCGGTAATGTGAGAGTCACTTGACATTCTGATTTTGATGATAAACGATTAATTCCCATTATGGAGATAAAGTGAGACGTGGTCTGAGTCTGGAGGACGTCTATCTTATCTGTCTTAAGCGTCAGCCTGCCATAGACTGGTGAGGTATGGTGTATATTGGTAATCTTCACAGATTGACCCTTGGATGGGACCTGGCGACTGATCTTTGCAATGCCTGGAGGTGTGACTGGTCAATACATTTTAAATGAATAGTTAAATTTCTCACCAAAGCTCCCATAGAACAGATTTTTGGCACGTTCACTG
This sequence comes from Carapus acus, assembly GCA_900312935.1. Taxonomy (NCBI): domain Eukaryota; kingdom Metazoa; phylum Chordata; class Actinopteri; order Ophidiiformes; family Carapidae; genus Carapus; species Carapus acus. The sequence goes on along the minus strand of OMPJ01039236.1, from coordinate 19,505 downwards.
TGTCCTTAAAAGCTTGAACATACCATCCGTGGTCCTCTGAAGAGCAAGAGAGGGACAATTTTCAAGAGGAACAATTGATGCAGTTGAAAGGCAATGGGTGGCAAAGACAGTAATACAAAGGAGCAATTTTACCTTGTGCTCACTCTCTATAAGAAACCAGAGGACAGCCTGATGATGCAGGCTCAAAAGATCAGGCGAGAGTGCATGTTTTTGCAGTGGGCTTTGTGAAGTCGCGCATTTTTCCGGCACAGCTTTTTTTTTGTTTTCCCCGAAAACGTTGACTGCTATAGATGGGTTGTACAGATTCCAATATCAGTACATCATCGTTAGATTGTAGGGTGGTATTATTATACGCTGTCCTTCACAGCTCCATTTTCTACTTTGCAAATGTTTTATACAGACAGGTCCTCCACTTCGACACCCTCTCCTCAACGGCCCTGAGCAGTCTAAACCTGAGTGGTGAAGACTATGGTTTTGTATACCAAGAGCTACCCATGTCGTACATGCCTGCCTCACCTTGTGCCACTTTTATACTCACACATTTTCTAATGGCATGGTTGCATATTGCCTCAGTGAATGCTTTGTATTTAACTCTAAACAAAACAAACCACTACAAGCAATTGGGTTATCAGTGGCAATGTGATCATTACTTTCATGAAGTTAATCAACATCACCCACTCACACATACATGCGTGATGACATGTTTGTAGTAGACAAAGTAAATTGTTCTTTGGTTTGGTGGATTTGGAGTGAACTTTGAGCACACCAGAGACATGTGGAGGCACTAGATAAATCATAAACTTACAATTACACGCACAGTGGGAAAAAAATTGGAGATATTGACTGGCACACACTGCTTCATTTACCCTCACGTGATAGCTGACTGGGAAAATCTATTCAGAAATTAGAGAGCAAGTGTGCAATATGATCTATTCAGAATAAATCCCTCTGTGACCACATTAATTTGTAATTATCTGCGGGGGTGTTACATGATAAAGGTTCCTATCAGCAAAGTGCTTCACAAATACAGTCATGCAAATTAGTATTGCTGGAGTGGTAGGCCACTGCTGGTGAGGCACTTGAAGAACCAATAATTTCAAAGGAAAATAGGAGCCAAGAAATATGTTTTACTACCATCCGCCGAATGTCCTTAAAGGTACAGAATCAAAAAATATCAATCGTGTTCTTAAAAATTGGTGACCTGAGGCCAGTCAATCAGTGTGAAAAACCAAAGACAGTGCTATCTGTTATCTTCTTCCCAAAGATAGACATAGGTAAGGTAAAGGTAGATAGGGAGGCACTATATTGATCCATTGACCTAGTGATCCCCACTAATGAACCAGTAGCCTCCGGTAACACGGTAATAAAGTGTCTTCAAAATAGATATACAAAAATATCTATATTGATGCATACATTAAGTTAAGTATGTATGTTTATTATAGTAAAACACAATCACACCAAATTGTTTCTGCAGCCCTCTGTTTATTGAGTGCCAATGGAATACTTATTTTCCAAATAAGTTGAAAAAGGATAAACATGAAACCACAACAATGCGCTGGCACATGATACAGGAAGTCTAACAGAGACAAATATTGACCCAACAAATTACCTTCATCAAATCCTTGCAAAGCAAAAGGTAATCTATTTCCCTCAACAATAAACACAATGGCAAGCCATTAACTATCATTTGCGACTGGGGGGAGGCACCTCTCGGTGATTTTCAGACAACAATGACCTCCGACCTGTTGATTATCCCTTTCTTAGCATCACACAAAGTAACTGAGAGGCATAAACTGTAAGATCATGTGAACGCAGAGGCCAGCTGAGTAAAAAAGAACATGTACTTTATCCTCCCTCAGTGAACGGCATTGAACAAAATAAATAAGACACATTCCACAACCCTATGCGACAAATGGCAAACCAGACCAATGAACAGCTACAAGACAAAAAGAGAATGAGAATATTTGCTTCAAGAATGCACCATAGGTACACAGGGAACAATAAACACAAATACAGTACTGTAAATAATTCAGTGCTGTTGACCATTCCATCCTCCACAGTCAGAATGAACCAATACATTCAATGACACAACACATTGCATGAAATAACAATTGAGCCACTTGCAAGTTCATTTGCTATACGTCATTCTGCCTTGGTGTGACAACTTGTTCAATCGGCAATACTTTGGCAGCAGTCAAACTCAACAATAAATAATACAGGGATGTTAACCTGAGACTGAAATAAGGAATGACTGCAATCATTTCTTCAACCAATCTATTGAGGTGTTACTCTAGTGAGGATGAGATTAGAGTAACAACTTGCAAATAAAAAGAAAATGATAAATCATAAAATGAACATACAAAATAATTTGAACAATTTAAGAACACTTTGGAAACATTCAAAATAAGGTAAGTTTTATTTGTCCTTTTGGCTTCCCCATATTGCAGCAGGGAGGGGGCCCGGTTACCTATTGCCTTATCCCCCGTCACACACACACACACACATCATCGTTTATCCGGTAGCAAAATGGAGACATGTTGAAACTTGAATAGACAATACCTTTATATATAATACAGCAATAACCCTGTGCAATATCCTCCACATTTATGACTTGGTCACACTCCAGCAATAAATACCTGAGACCATCAAGGTGATTCATGTCCCTCCATTACTGAAAATTTCTCTTAAAAATCCGATTCATTCCTTTTCATAGACGTAATGACCATTACTGATGGCGTTGTCGCGGACATTCTCGGCTGTGAGCCGTTGATTGAGTTCAAGCAATGTGTTCAGCAGGTCGTTCAAGTTGGCTTCTCTGCCAACTTTTTCCAACCAGATATTGAGCAATTCGTGGATTCTGTCCTCGTGGTGGAGATGGTCTTTGCTCTTGATCACGTTGTCGTTAATTGACAGGCTGCGGAAGAATCTCTTGTGGAAATCAATATCGAGCTCTTCAAAATATTCGAAGCATTTTCGCAAGGACTCTTCACCTGAAAAAACAAAAAAAAAAACCATGAACATCGTGACTACCATTGAAAGTTTATATCAATGTATGAACTGCCTTGGGAGATAAAATTGCTGTGAACATCCTAACAAGCAACAGCACTCTCTATGACAAATCAGTCATTTGAGATCACAATCATGTACCGACATGTTCTTTGAGGCACGGCCTCTTTTGAAATTCTATCCTGACATGCCCCAAACATCAGCAAACCTTGCCTGCTACTACTGCCCATGTTGCCAAACAAGTACCATATCACAAACCACTGAATGACACGCCATGACCACTAAATCAGTAGACACATTGCGACACATAAGGGATGTTGTGGATAAAAATATGTTACTTGCACAGTCGTTAAAAATATGAATGTCTCAAGTTCCACATCACAGAGACGATAACGATTGCTGTCTAAGACTTCATGACATTATATTGATGAGCTACGCCAAGTCATTCAGACAAGCGGATGACGTGCTGTCAAAGCTATCAACTACCGTGGTGTCGTTTTCTGATTTTTTTGATTGCGAGACACACATCTGGACAACAGAAAACTGCTAACTGCGACAGATTCTGTGTCTCTAACAATGTCGTTCCGCAAATTCTTGGAAATCTTTGCGTACGCTTTGGGAAAATTGCCAGAGTCCGGAGTGACATCATCTCGAACTGAAACTCAAGTTGACTGACACAAATGCTGAGGTCTCTTCCTCATAAAGCATGTTGTCATGCTCGCATATACTTGTAGGTTTACTTGTTTTCTGTTGAAAAGTAACAGTGCACAGTGTAGTTATTAAAAAGTAACTACACTGAAAATATCTCTCTATCTAGGGTAGAATACATGAATATCACATGGAATCGGTTCTTGGTGCTCAGCTCCTTCACACCTCTATTTTTCTATTAAGTGTCAGACGCTCCACAGTTAAACTCACAACCTAATGAACATAAAAGCAGTTAAGATGGCAAAGTGTTTTTAAAGGGTATGGGTCTTCCACAGGCCTGCTGGAATTGTGTTATTTATGACAACAATGAAACTGAACTTGTTAAGGTAAATACTAGTCTTAGTCTTTAGTCCGCTCTTCCTCCTTCAGATCATGGGCCCATTTGAAGAATAGGCACTATTATATAGAGCTGTCCGATAATATCGGCCCGATATTAGCATAAAAATGTAATATCGGTTTCGGATTTTTTGACTTTAGAACCGATGAATTAAAAACCGATAAAAATAAAATAATGCTTGCGTTACACCAAAATAGTGCCTATGCGCTCCTGAAGCGTTTACCGGTGCATATATCGGTATCGGCTGTTTTCGGTATCGGTAAATTGAGAGTTGGACAATATCGGCAATATCGGATATCGGCTAAAAAGACAATATCGGACATCCCTACTATTATATGAATTCAAGATCTACGATTCAATGGTCATGGTGAGCTGAGTGAGATCAGGTGGGTCATGTAAAAGGACAAAATTACGTTATTAATTATAATCTTTTTTTAATTGTCCATAAAGGCTTTCTGAGCGCTGCGCTGCTCTGGTATTTGGCAGTAATCGAACATCAAGTCACAGGATGTAAAACAAACTGAATGACCTGCTCATTGTGCATACTATGTCATGAAATATTTGCACTGTGTTGAACCCCTGGGTAAAACAGCTTGGTCTTATTACAAGCAGGAATATAAAGGAAAACTAGATAGCATACCATTCACAGGAACAAGTTTTGGAAATTGGTCGTCTACCTAAAATGAGAGAAAGATACATGAGTCTTTCGCTGAATGTGGGGTGGTGAAGTGTAACCTTTTTTGTTTCAAGAGCTCAGTTAGTAATGACGATGGTGAAAACAACTGGTCATTTTGCTAAAGTACAACTGCAAAGCAAAGCCTTCAGCATCAGATAAAATCAGTAGTCAATTTTCACACAGAGGCGGATGTTTGTCAGAAAGCAGACAGACAATAACTGATAAGATCATACAAGATCATTACAGAGTTGAAAGTTCATCGTCATTCAGTAATGCTCAACAAATAGAATATATCAGTATATATAGATAAAAACATACAAACACAATTAGAGGCAACAAAACGTGGACACAGAGGAGCGGCAGCAAAAGCTTGGGCAGATAACTGTGGGTGTGTAGTCAGCTGGTAAGACGAAGCAAATAAGCAGAGGCAGAGTAAGGGTGAAGATGAGCAGTTGCTCTCACCCTTTGCTTAGGCTGTCTCGGGCCCGTGGGACTGAATGCGGGCTGTAGCGGGCAGGGCAGGCCGGTTAGGCTGTTCTGAGAGTTACTGGCAGAGCTGGTGAGGCTGTTGCACAGCTCTTTGCACTCATCCTCCAAACCAGCCTGGGATTTGGCTCTCACCGCTTGCCGGCACTGAATCAGTTGTAGATAGCTGAGCTTTCGATTTTCTCCATTTCCCTTGTGCTCCGACAGCCAGCTGTCTCTATACTCCTGAACGAGATGGATGATGTGTTAATTTCTCCACTCTAATGTAAGGTATAGGAAATTAAAGAGAAGGGAATATGAAAAAATGGAAGTCAGTGTATTTAGTGCAGTGTTTTCTTTATTTAGCTATACCTGATTAAACTAACTAACCTGTCCATCTTTCAAACCAGGAGGTGTGTTTCTCTGCGAATCTGTGAGAAAATACACAAGAGGTGAATTTGATGAAAATGAGACAAGAATCCTGAAACACAGACAATACATATCAATGCCTGCGGTCTTCCAAAACACGAAAATGTGAAGCAATTGGTCAGGTAAAATTGGCAAACAGGATTGGCAAACATGCTCACACAACCACGTGTCTATACCGTCGTTTTGGCATGCACCCACACATACACACAATGTAACTGAGGGGTAGCCAAAAGCTAATATTCCTGCAGGTGTCACCCCAGTTTTTTGTACGTGTGCGGTTATTAAATGTCCATTGTGACACCAAGAAAAACACCCAAGATTTTCGAGGGGGGGATTGGTAACTATGTGTGTTCACTATGTTCATATGGGGTGGCTTAATCTATGTCTCAAACAACACAGAGATCCCCAAAAAACAAACAAACACTATTGTAAAGGATTTCCTTTTACACTGCTGGGAGGATGCGCAGAGGATGCACTTTGTAAGGCCTCTATATGTTATGACATAAAGTGGATACATTCTGGGTCATCTAACAACATATTTTGTACTTTCCAAAGAATTAAAAAAATCCACAGATTAAAAGATCAGCTTTACATTCATACACTTCTCTTATTGTAATTACCTTGCATCCGGCGACGTCGTCTTCTCACAAGAAACACTACTGCCACAACAATACCTAGTATTAAAACCAGAAGAGGCAGCACGATCGCCAAAATGTTTCCTGTGGGACAAAAAGCAGAATTGACAGCAATTATCAATAAATTATGGCGTTATTTAGGATTTCAGTTAGTTACGAGTTCAACCAGGGGACTGTCCCAATGTACCCATGTCTTTTTTTTTTATTCCCTTATCGATAAAGACACTCATTGAATGGTATAGCTAGTTGGGTGCCACCATTTAGAATCTGATTATCTGCACATCTAAGTACAGTATCAGAGTAAGTATAAACTGGCATGTATCTATCACTTCAATCTGTGGTCTGTGTTATATCTGGTTAACTGGCCATGTCTCCACAAATACCTGTCCTACGTCAAAATGTGTAAGCACAAAGGCAGCATTTCTTTTTGAAATTACTGTGTACCTGAAGCATTATCAGCAGGGAGATGGGATTTCTTACACTCTGTGTTGGAGACAGCGGTGCAGTTCCTTACTGTCACTTCATTTTTATCACAGCTATTTTGGAGACAGGGAAAAAGATCAACTGTCAGCCCAAAGAAATGTTAATTCTTGAGAGACTGGTTTCCCATTTAAATATATGACATTATTCTTGAATGATGGGGTAGTTCTTGTTAACCTTAAACACTTCTTGCATACTTCACATGGCTCATCATGGACACAAAATCTCCCCACTTTGCACTGGCATTCAGTGTTGTGAACATGGGTGCACGGACTCACAATTTCTTGATCTAGATCTACAAGAGAAGGATCATGTCAAGAATCTGTTGACATTTCAAGTGCTTTAAAGTACAGATTTCTCCTCTACTGTAAATTGAATCAATAACGCCAAGCCATCATGAAATAACAGACCTGTCCGACATTTAGTGCACTTGAAACAATTGTGCAGCAAGTTGGCATGTTCAGTGTAAGTCCCATCTTCACACTCCTCACACGCTCCCCTCTCTCCTGGTCTTGAGCAGTGTGATTTCAGGTATGTACCTGTAGAAACACACCGTTAATCCCAAGAGATACCATCTCATTCACCTCCAACTATTGCCTGTAAGTTACCATCGCTTCGACAGTTGCCATTAAATTTATCCACCGTGACGGCTCGTAGAATCTGTACATTTCGCGCGACTATGCGATGCTCACCAGCTGGACATTTTAAACAGCAGATGTTGCCGTGTCTGTACTCCAGGTCTTCTCTGCAGGGGACATCACGTTTAGTCCTGTGTGCTAGGTCTACACCAGACCTTGGCCATGCAATGGTCGGTTTGAGGAGCCAGATCAGTATGGGGAACACCTGGAGTAAAAGCAAAAAAGCTTGATGTAAAACAATTGCATATCTATATTTCTAGATTTCAATCTCTTTGGTATTAGAATACAACTGAAATACACCTCTACAACTGATTTACATTTTTTTCAATATTAGTTGAAAACAATCTATAATATCTCAAAAAAAATCTTATAAATCTTAAAAAATAGTAAGGTAGGAAATCTTATAAAATCTATAAATCTTCAGGGAGCGCATAGGCCCTATTTCAGTGTAACACAAGCGTCATTGTATTTTTATCGGTTTTTATTTTATCGGTTTTAAAGCAAAAAAATCTGATACCGATATTACATTTTTGTGCTAATATCGGGCCAATAATATCGGTGGGCTGATATTATCGGACATCTCTAATAAAAACCAATAAAAATAAAATAATGCGTGCGTTACACCGAAATAGTGCCTATGCGCTCCTGAAGCGTTTACTGGCGCACATATCGGTATTGGCTTATATCGGTATTGCTAAATTGAGAGTTGGACAATATCGGCATATCGGATATCGTCAAAAAAGCCAATATCGGACATCCATAATTGTTACACCAGCAATATAACTTTTTTCTCTCTAAGTCAATTTGTTCTTCACAAATTGACTTTGTAGGGTAGTGTTTTCACGCCATCTAGGATTCAGCTTGCTGACAGAAGAGCCCTCATAACACAACAGAAATACATGTAGGCTGAAAGTTCAGAGTCAGACTTTTCCTTGATACTTTTCCATGTTTCTCTTAAGCCATGCTAACAAGTTCCAGCCCACCATCGGGCTGCTCCTGAAATGGTGACCAATGAAATGCATTTTCAATCAGGTCATGTATTTCCACACAATTTACATGCATTAGAATCCAGAGCAGATTTTCACAGCACTATCTCATGGGAGGAGAAGTTAAGATTTTTCTAAAAGGAGTACTATAATTAATTACTACAGGATCTTTACAACTTCTTGTGTGCAGTCACATCGACGACGTTGCAGCTTGCTGTCGTCAGGCTGACAGACTCCTGCATTTATCCTAATAAGGCATATTGTAAGACAGCTAACCACACCCAGTATTAGTCATGAAATTATCCTGCACTCCGTCAGAATCACCTGACCAGGTAGCAGAGCTGCATCACGAGGACTGTCTGAGTAAAATCGCGAAATAATACATTTGAGTGACGGTTTGGAGCTATCCTTAAATTGGCATGCATATACCTGACAAAAACATGGGTCATTCAAACTGACACATTTAACCAAGCTTGGCGGGGGGAAAACACTTAAGCGGTGCATGTGATCGGATAAAGGCTGCTGGCATTTGTCAGTTTATACCATTTTGCCATCAAGTGTTGTGAAACTTAACTCGGAAAAAGTTTGGTGGCGCGATGGGCCTGTTAGTTTCTTTAAAGTCTATGGGGAATTTCGCACAGTCATTATAGGGTGGAATGTCACAGTTGTATGAACCTCGTGCGGAATGAACCCAAGATAAAATCAGACTCAAGAGAAAAGAGACGCGGGAGGAAAGTTTCTTCGTATTATATATTAACAGTTGGCCGTGCCAGATATTTGGGTAAGATAAGACGGGAAAGCGTGCCGAACTGTTCAGTCAACAAGCTTAGTCAACAGTGACTTAGTGAGGGGAGGTTTGTGTCTGAGGGAGATACTTATTGAACGGCTTTGAGGTTTTGTGGTCTTTACATTTTATCTCCAGTATGACAGGATAACTTGGCGTAGAAGCCACTGCGATACAACCGGTCAAATCTTTAACTGCCACGCATTTAAACCGAGTATTGCTCTTGACTCTCGGATTGATAGTTGGACTTACCATGCATCGTCGACTGATCATACTTTGACAAAAATATCCAGTTCTTAATATCTAAGGAGACCCATTCCAAGTATAATCACTGCGTTGTGTTCCCTTGGGCCGAAGTTAAGCGTCTGACTTGAAGCGAAGTTACGCCGCAGGTGTGACGTTCGGTGTTCGTGCGACGTCACGTATAGGCGGGGCTTGGATTGTTGGCAACTTCTTTTTTTTGCCGCCGCGCGCGATTATCACAGCAATGAAACGTGCCCACGTCGTGGCACGCGACAAGCCCATAGGCGTCGTTCAAGGACCGTGGGAAATCCTCAACAGTGGCCTCGGAGCACAGCTCGGGTGATTTTCAACAATGAATTTTGCGATAACAAATGTTACAAAATGCAGCGCGATGTATGTAGAATCAGCAGGTAAATGAGAGAGATTGAGCTGTCACTATGATGGTACGGAGATCGCACAGCGGATTTATACCACCCCTTTAAAAATGGGGACTGAGGATAATGTTCAGGGTTAATAAAAGAGCAACTCACTCGCCACAGTTGCAACAAGAGTCACTACTTGTGTATAATTTGTTTTCTAAAATTAACAAAAAATATTTTCTTAAAATGCATATGCTATCATTAATTGATTGAGTCTCAGTACTTCAAACTGTCTACTATGAACCACCATCGACATTGAATTGTGTTGTTTGTGAAAGATTGAATCTTTTGCTCATATATCACAAGACCAGTAGGGCATTTATTTAAAATTAGTTTGTAGTATTTAATTTTCCAGTTATTTCATATTTACCAGTTTCTACAGGTGAAACTTAAAGCTTTAGAATTGAATCTCGTTTTTGTCAACTTTCAGGAAAAAAAGCCTAATTGTAGATCTTCAGCCAAGAAATGTGAATAAACTGATAGGAGGAATATGTGACATGATTAGTCGTAACCAGGCAACTGAGCATGACTGATGACTGTCTTGGAAAAGAATTTCACACAGTGCTGTTGCCCCATGTTTCGAGCTACAGGGATTTCCCGAGCATTGCTTTCCTGACTGTGTTACCAAACTTAACACAACAATCTAAAGCCCCGAAGTGGAAGAGGAAAGTGGAGGATAATTTTCAGTTAAATGTTGCATTTGAATCACTGATTCTTGCCTTTTCTTGTTTCCCTTCTCTTTTCTTGTTTTTCTTGTGTTTTTCACAGATCGGGTAACAAATCATCAGGTAACAAAGAGCACATCAACTACCTCACATGTTAATTGTTGGCTTTTTGTGCAAACTTACTGCCAAACAAAACAAAACCACGGATATATACTGATGAAATCGCCTGTGCATACTGTATTTTTTATGTCATCATATCATGAATTTGACTCATGGAGCCCTTAATCTGTGCAAAAGGAAATTACTTTGTACCATCTCAGAATTTATATTGACTCTTTTGTCACAGAATTATCAAACTCTGACAAACTGCTGACAAAGCACTTGAAATCAGTCGTCGTCTCACAAAAGCAGTTTTCTCTTGACAGTTAAACATCTTCTCAAGAGTAGTTGTGTGCAACGCACTGCAGATATCCGATCAAACCGAAACCTTTGCCTGAACTAGTATTGTGGGGGATTTGTGATGGCACAGCGTCCTTGTTGGAAACAAACAACAGTCCTTACAAAAGCAATTTTGTCAAAGTTGCACTTCCCAAAGTGTCAGTCAGTTGTTTGTTTAAACCTGATGGGTTTAGGAAAAAAGATAAAAAGATGTAAACATGCCTCCTCAGTCTTGACTCATTGTTAGACGAACGACTTACAACACATAGCTGAAAAGGTCCTGGCCCGACAGTTGAGAGGGGGGACAATTATCTATGATTTTCAATAAAACACACACACACACACACTATGAGAAGAGCACCGCAACACCCCGCTGGTAACTCCGTGCAGCGGTCAGTTTCCTGCTTTTACTTTCCTGTGTGTTGAATGTTGTACACAGTTGGAACTTGTGTTTTGGTTGATAAGCAATGGGAGGGGACTTGAGGTCTTCTAGACGCATGTTTCAAAGATAAAGATGTGAATGTTCCATTCATGGTAAATGTGTTGTTCCTATGCCTCTCCTTTCGCGCTATGCTATTAAAGGTTACAGTTCCGATTGTAAGAAAAATAAAGAATAAAATAAAATAGTAAGGTAGGAAGGTTGGCACTTTATTGATCCATCGGTCTGTTGACCCAGGAAATTTAAAGCCCCTGCCAAGTACTGTCAAACAAACACCTACATAACAATGTAGGATTCATGACAATGGCAATGCTGAGCAAAGAACTGTATTTGTTTCCACTGTGGAAAAGCTGAAATGCAATCTGTAAGAGACTGAAATCAGAGAAGAGAAGCAACATTCAGCCATGCTGAGTTTATGTACTTCCAGCCAATCCTTAAAGCTCACATGACAACACATCTAAGGCTGCGCAGAGTAGCTCCCCTGCTACCCCGCAGGGATGCTTAAAAAGGGTTGAAGCACATGGGTGGATGGAATTTAGTAGAATTCAGATTATTCAGATTCAGTCACTCACTCGACTGCTTGATAAAACAAAAAAAAGGAAATTTCCTCGATGAACATACATAAAGATTAAGGATACAATATCTATCTATCTAGCTGAGGACATGCACATTAAAGCTGTTCTCTAACCTCCAACTATTCACACAAATCCAAATACCGACTGCTCCTGTTGCAGCACATCCTGCAGACAGCATTCCATCACTGTAGTGTGACTGTAAGGGTAAACAAGTGGGACGAATAGCAAGTGAGGGAGTTGCAGTGTAATGCTTGCGGTTGTCTGTGCCACTACTTCGTTGTCCTTTCTTCAGTGAACTACCGTACTAATGATTCACAGAGTAAACAGTTGGAGACGAGGTGGACAGCTGATGACAGTTAAAATCAGTCTTTGCCTCGGTCAAGTCAACAGGTACTGTTAGAGTGTGTCTTTAAGCCACAACGTGATCCGATTGGTCATCTGTCATTGTTTGCTTCCCCAACCTCTTCCAGTTGCGTGGGGTACAATGCAAGAGAGTCTCCTCAATCATCACCCACAAGTTCATTGCTTTTTATCAGAATCAGAGTTAGCTTTTATTCACAAAATCTATGAACAAAGAAACACTGAAGTTAGAGTAAGGAAATGAGGATGAGAGAGTAAATGTAGTGGATACATGTTCATTGAAAATGATCATGCTATTTTTTACATTTTCATTCATCCTAAACATCACTTGCTTTGGCATTTATACATTGCAGTGAAAAATTATCTGGTTTTAAAGCACGCCACTTCAGGCAACATGCTCGTGAGCCTTGATATTCCCATTACAGTACACTTACATTTTGACTTGTATTGCTTATTCTCATGATGGCTTCTCAGTTAAAATGTGAAGTGGTGGAAAAAATCTCTCAGTGAGCCTCAGGAAGAGTGGAATGCTTTTTACAGCATTTTTGCACAAGAAACTTTTTTTGCGTGAGTATGTAAGACTCTCCTGACAAGAGATCAGGCAGGATTGACTCAGATGATGTGAATTGATCAGTTCTATTTCTTCAGAAATGAGATACAAATGGTGGGAGTTTACATTTATTTTCTACTGCCGCTTCTTCCTTGTTTTGGGTGCTAGAACCTTTCCCAGCTGACGTCGTGCGAGAAAACGACGGCAAGAAGACGCATGACCATCGATGGACCTACTGTGCATGTACTTGGATGGTTTGGAGGAGAATGGACCATCCTACGATTGGAGTACCTCATGCTTACATGGAGAAAACATTCAAACTCCCCACAGATGAGGTTTGCAGAGTTGCAGATGCAGGACTAGGAAACCTCTGTGAGGTGTCAATGCTGATCAGCACACCACCGTCCAGGTATGTCCTCTCTGACAAAGGGGAAAAAGAAATTCTACACTTGACAAGACTTACTGACGCTGACGAGAAAATGTATTATACACAAATGGAGAACGTCTCCAACAAACAGTTGGGAAGATAGCAGATTGTAGTCCTTTTAAACAATCCTTTGGCTGAAATGTTTGGCAAATACACAAAAAATTCAAACAGAAGAAAATAAAGACAACCTAACAGGACTAACTGATTAATTATTTACACTTATATCGCAATAAAGAGAAGTTGTATATTTTCTGGTTTTCATCGAAGGAATTGCACTTTAGTACAAACAAGTTCAACATTGTACAAGAGAGGTGAAATATAGAGTGCAGGCAAGGTGGTATGGGTGGAGGAGAGTGTCAGGGTTGCTTTGTGAAAGAAGAATTGCAGCTACACTGAAAGCAAAGGTTGAGCTGCAGATGTTGAGGTTTTCTTTGGGAGTAACCTGGTGAGACAGAATCAAAAATCATCAGAGGAACAAATAGGGTGGGGCAGTTTTGGGTTGAAGGCCAGAGAGACAAGATTGAGTTGGTTTGGTCATGTACAGGGGAGGAATAGCAGATATATTGGAGACAGGATGTTGGATATGGAGCTGCCAGGTAGGAGGAAAAGAGGAGGAAGGTTTATTGATGAAGTAAACAAAGACAAAAGGGCAGTGGGTGTTTCAGTTGTTTATTGGAAGGACAGAGGAAGGTGGAGAAGGATGATCTGCTGCGGTGACCCCCTGAGAGGAAAAGACAAAGATGAAGAGGAAGACAAACAAGGATAACAGCAAAATTTAAATATTCTAAAAATATCGTTATTGCCTCTGTCATATAGCCACACTTTCGTCATTCTATTTTGTCAACGCCAGTGTGTGTCACTTCAGCATTACACAAACCACACCCCACATACACCTTCATACCCTCACTTGCAACACCTGCCCTTCAATCCAACCCCTGTCACACTCTTTCACACTGGGTGTTGGCAGAACTTTGGCCAGCAGAGCAGGTAACAGGATTTGTCGAAGTGGAGACATAAAACAAATGATATAAGACCATCAGGAAACTGCAGCGTTACTCTCTGGCACAGACCCAGACACATGCATGCACGCCCAGAGAGTTAAACGCTGTATCACTCTGTTTAAGCAGTTCACAGCAGAATCATATCTTGCTACAAACTCAGAAAAGAGTTCGGATAACATGGATGTGTAATACATCCATCAATACTCAACCTAACCGATTGTTAAATGGAAAGGCATTGCATGTTTTTGCATATGTTAATGCGTCTCGCTCACACATGCAGCGTGAATTAATCACATGCACACATAAATGGAATAGTGAGGTAAGATTAAATTCACATTGCAATTTTGTCGGTTAGAAAATGAAATACACCGTCATGGACAGACACAAAATGTGAAATGAAGATTTTTTTGACAAGATGAAATCTTTCAACTGTATATTTATTTCCAAAAGGCTGCATATACATTTGCAAATTCTACTGTACATAAAACATCCAAAATGTCCATAATTATAGATACAATGTACCACAAAGCTGCCCTGGCATTACCAAACATAGATGTTTAGCACTAGAAAAGCTCTGTAGCCTAGTCAGTATTATAATCTTAAATACTTTTTCAACTAATTCCTTTAAATGTATGTCAGTATGATTAAGTTTTCTTTTTTTAATCCCCATCTGGACTTTACAACAACATACATATACCATTTACAATTGTTAAACAAGGCACAAGAATAGTGGTATGAAGCCAAAGGCCATGCGTCAGCAACTCAGTGATGAAAGAAAAACAAAAAGAAAAACAAAACAAAACAACGTCTCAACTCAAAAGTGATGGTTTTAAGCTCATGTATCAAGATTAATTTTACAGACTACCTTGAAACTGGAGTGAAAGCATAAAAGACGGCTGTGTGGTCGTGTTTTTGCACAAGGGGTGCCCTTAATGCGGCACACACCAGGTGCCCTTAATGCGGCACACACCATTTAAAGCATTGCAAAAGCACGTTTCCTTTTTTGACATTCTCTGCTTGCGGGATAGAGAGACCAAGGATTTTGTTAGTCATAGTTGAAGAAGCAGTCAGACCGGGGGAGAGAGATTAGCCAGAGTGCATAAAGCATAAATACAAAATAATCTGATAAAAAAGTAGAGTGATGATTCACAAAAATTGCCAATCATTCCTTTAATATTTGGATGAGAAAGGGTTTAAACAGTTCATGAATGCTGGGCCTTAAATGGAAATATATCTGTGATAAGTATTATATACTTTTATTCTCTTGACTGAAAAGTGACTTTACAGTGCACTACCTTGATATCAATAATTTAGATGTATGTGGAATAGTTACCCAAACCAGCCCACAACCAGTTTCTTCAGAGAATTCTTGGATTAATGTTTGAAAAAATAGATGCAGCTCATTCTGTTTTTTTCATTGCATGCTCACAACAGGTTTGGAATAATAATGATAAAAAAAAAAGAATCCAGAGGAACCAAAAGGAACTTGCACAAGTAGTAATAGAATACCAAGTGATTCCTTTTTTGTTTTTCACCAGATCAATTTTTAATTTCTTTATTCACACTCACTCAACAAACTACAATGCTTTGAAAATCATGGTGATGTCTAGATGACTGACCACAGATGACATAAAAAAAGGACCGTAAAGGTAATAAAGGAATTTATAAGTTCATCCCTGTTGTTTGTGTGTTGCATCTGTTTGTCTGCTCCGGAATAATGTTGTGAGTCGATTTCTTGAAATTTGTTTTGTAGCTTTAACACAAATGTTAATGTCTTCTCATTCTCTGTAAAACTGTGAGAGACACTCCTTCTCCAGCAGCGTCATATTCAAGCGGCATATTCACCCTACATGACCTCCCAAGAGTGATTGTGGGGAAAGACACGTAATGGTGCTGTTGGCCTTTGCTCTGCGCATTGCAGTGGGCACTCTTCTAATGCAGAGTGCAACCTTTTTGGATGCTCGTCATTCATTTTCTAGACTCGCTCAGTCCTCACTAGAGAAGGGGAGGTCTGCTGCAGTCAATCCCAGCTGTCATGGGATTCAAATGGCTGAAAGTCATTATAAACTCTTCCAGCTGGGCAAGGATTTCATATTTGCAAGGTGTATTCCATGACTTCGTCCCAGGGCAGCCAAAAACGTTATGAGTCTTTAAACGAATTGAGTGTTTTGTGTGTGGGGATGCCCTTGTTGTTCCTTATTGATTAGTGCAGTCTTCCCCAACCACTGTGCTGCGGCACACAAATGTGCCGTGAGGGATCATCAGGTGTGCCACAATCCAATTTCATATGGTCTGCAGCTGACTTACAATAGCTGATAACCGCTGTCGGCCATGTCATTCAGACTGGGGAACCCCCCCTGCCTCCCCAACTCAACAACTCACGGCCAACCACGGAAAGACAGGCGCAACCCCCCACCTCCTCAACCTTACCCCCTGCTGACAAGTCTCAGCTCACAGCGGAGAGACTTGCCCGCGCACCCCGCCCCACTCCCCTGGCAACTTTCAGACGATGGTAGTGTGCCGTGAGATTTTCTCTAATTTAAAATGTGCGCCGTGGCTGAAAAAGGTTAGGAAACGCTGGATTAGTGACTATGAGGAGCAAAGACGTCACACCTTCAATCATTTCATTAGTCACTGACACGTTGGTTGTCTTGTTTTTATATACATGCCTCTCACGTCAGTTTTTCCTCATTATATTCGCATTGTGGTGCACCTGTAGGGTAGATAAGGTCACATGTCTTGCAGTGGGCATTGGTAATGTATCTCAGTCAATGGACATTTAACCTGCATTGTAAAGAAGTGTGTGTGTGTGTTTGTGTGTGTGTGTGTGTCTGACTGTCTGTCTGCCTGCCTGCCAGTCATTGCGTTTCGGTGCATTTGCGAACCAGTATGTTTCGGATGAAGCAGGAACACGGATGAGTGTGTTAGGGCCTGATATGAGGCTGAGTGATGACTGTTAATGCCAGAAATAGGGAGACAGGACACAACGATCTGAAGCCTGCGGTGCAGGGAAATTATGTTTTACAGCTTCCCTCTTCGCTCTATCTCCCCAAGCTGGAAACGTGACAGAACTGAAATTTCCACAGGTAGAACAATCTGCCAAAAAAAAGAAGTTGACTTCACAACCTTTGTTTGTCTGACTGTATTATCATCCAAGGTCAGACGGGTCCGATAATGTTTCTCTGTATGACTTTGTGTACAAAAGACCACTTGACAATGAGATGCATTTAACTTTCAACACTCTTCTACTACTTTCCACAGGGGAAGCTATTACATTTCAAGATGCTTCGATTGGAAATTTCACAATCATAAAATAGAATTGCTCCACTTAAATGCAAAAATATCACCTTCAAAAACGAGATTTCAAGAAAAGAATCAGTCAGCTGAAATCAATTGAAATGGCTGACAACTGTCTTACCTTATTTGCACGTAACAACGTGTATGCAAATGTGGGCATCTGCTGTGTGGGTCACAAGGGAAATGAGTGGAAAAATGGGAAGATCCCGGGATGGAGGAGAAGAATTAGTTAACTTGTTCTCTTTGTCACATTTGGAAATTAATGGAGGCCTCAGAGCGGGAACACCAACCTACAGAGCTGGTGGGAAGGGATGGGCAGGGCACCATTTAGCTGGGGGACAGCCTGATATTAAAATAAATAAATAATACACAAATTAAGAGGCAGACAGAGATTTACAATCCATCCTCAAACGGATTCTAGAGAGGGAAAGGTAGATCCATGCCAGGCAATGGCTCTTTTAACATTTATGATGTGTCCTTGTGTTGACTGCTCTATTTTTCTCACTGACTAGAGACAGCTTCCCGAAAGCACAGCCACAGTTGGGTCCATCACTGGCTGTGCACATACATATAGTAGATACGCTTTCCGCTTATTTTTTCATTTCAAAGTTGAATCCCCCCCTTTTTTTCCCCCCATCAGCCCGTGTAGTCAGAAGTTGTGTCCTCTGCCTTGTGAGTCGATAGTTTGCCTAGTCTGCCTGTTCCGCAAAGACAGTCCGCTTCTATGTGACCGAAGTCGTCCTCTGGATCATCAACAGCCTTTGGGGAGCTTTTGGAGTGGATCTTGCCAATTTCCTCTAGGGCACTGGCTAGAGAGTCAAGGTCACCAGAGTCCTGATGGCGTGCCTCCCACAGGCTCAGTATCACTGCAGATGGACTCTGCTGCTTTGCAAAGTATCCGAGGTTTCTGTGACAGAGATGCAGCGCAGCGGTGCGAAACAGTTAATGTCGTGTTGAACCTGCATATTTGCCCAGATGCACAAAACATAAAACTGGACGTGTATTGTAAATTGTTTTATGTTGCAAGGAGGAAATGGTGCCATCTGGTCCACATGAGCAATAATTAAACTTATAAATACACATGTTTCAATATTCAATGTGAATTTTGTGGTCAGTGCAGCTTAGTTTCCTTTTCAAATTTGGATTAAAATTGCCGCTATCTGCGGCACAATCTGCACCTTACATTATCTGTAATGTGGTGATGAATCCAGAGGGGGGCAGTAATTCATTACCACTTAATAGCGTATCTCTGCTGTCGAAATACCTCGACATATTGGAGACCAGGCCAAGCGAGATAACATCATGAGGCAAGAACTTAATTCACTCACCGATCTAAGTGGAGTTTCTGGGCTAAGAGCTGCCAGTCTTTGCCCTTGGCGTTGGCAGTGTCAAAGGTGGCACAGATCCTCTGGCGGATGGAGAGGGGGATTTTGAAGGCCTTAGGACCTGTCTGGGAGGTTATGCTGCAGTCGGTCTGCATAAAAAATGGAACCAATTCCTTTTCAGTCTGAGGAAAAAACAAACAAAGACAGGGCACAATAGTGGATTGTGTTGCATGGCTGAACACCATTTGTATTGTTCACAATCCTGAATGCATCTCAATGCTCATTCTCATCAGGTCGGAGAGCCAAATGGATGTTTGGGCTGTACTGTCAGGATAAACAAGTAAGGGTCACGTAAGACATGAAAGTAAGATGTGTAATAGACTAACCGGTAGTTTTAAATCTTAAAGGGACGGATAACTGATAACATCTGTGTGACCCCTGCAGTGTTTAGACCACATTATTCAGAAAACATATTGCTCCCTGTCCTTGTGCTGGCAATGGTTTTTGTAAAGTAGCCTTTTTGACCTCCCACCATCTGCCACTGTCCTAGGAGCTCAGAGAGAGAACTGTGCCCTTCTCCAGTTTTAACCATGAAATAGATTACATCCACAAAGATTGTCAT